>JAODLC010000036.1:23196809-23207149 GCA_026781145.1 Hippopotamyrus pictus | reverse complement strand
GCCGATACCGATAGTTTGGAAAATGCCTAATATCGGCCGATAATATCGGCCTGCCGATAAATCGGTCGGGCTCTAGTAGAGACACTGCGTGTGACCCCTTTAGTGTTGGCTGTACTGACCTCTGTACTCTTTGGGCGGAGTCCATTGTGCCTGTGGAGGAGTCTCTGGTATGGCAGGGTTTGTAAGGGGGAATTTGACGGATGTAAAATATTAAATGGATGGTAGCTAATCAGCATGTGGTATCCAATAGCAAGGGGACTGAATGGATGTAGATAGGTGGTGAGGAAAAATAAGGAAGCAGGAGGTTTGATAATGGGACATTGTTCGTTGTGGTTATGTTTTTTTTGGTGCTGTTTGCTGTTAAATTTAGAGTTGGTACTTTTGCTTAACTTCGGACTTGGATGGCACTAAGCTAAGTGGGAATGGTTTGTTACATGGGGGGACTCATTTAAGTAGCTGAGTGTGTTAATTCTCCAAACCAGTCTTTCTTTCTTTTGAGTAATAAACCTAGCCATTATTCACTGGTTTTCGTATACAGGCGGCCCTCGTTTATCGCGGTTAATCAGTTCCAGACTCTACCGCGATAAGTGAATTTCCACGAAGTAGGATTCTTTATTTATAAATCTAATATTTTTGTAGTTAGAGCATAGAAAACCTGTTTACAACCTTCTAAATATGGTTTTTTAGGATCATTTTTACTCTCGACTCACATGCACATATTACAACATCAATCCAATCCATCCATCCTCTTAACATTTATCCTGATATTGCCAGCAGTAAACAGTAATGAAAACATGCATACAAATACAGAGGAGGCTTCTCAAAATGCACATGAATTAAGTATGCATGTCTCTGGGGTCTGTAGCATTCTGTGTGCTGAAAACAAGAGCCCAATAGGAACCCCTTACAGGACAATGCACTCACCTGCTCCCCCTGCTGGCCAGGTCTCCCTGAGGCTCCCCTGCAACCAATATCACCCTGTGAATTTCTGAATTTAACATATGATCACAAGGCCACTGGCCATGGCTGAGCAGCTGCATCCAAGCCTTACATCATCAAGTGCAATGTAAAGCGTCAGATCCAGTGGTGTAAAGCACGCCGCCACTGAACTCTAGAGCAGTGGAGACGTGTTCTCTGGAGGGACGAATCACGCTTCTCTGTCTGGCAATACGATGGGTGAATCTGGGCTTAGCTGTTGCCAGGAGAATGGTACTTGCCTGACTGCATTGTGCCAAATGAAAAGTTTGGTGGATGGGGGATTATGGTGTGGGGTTGAATTTCAGGGGTTGGGCTTGGCCCCTTATTTCCAGTAAAAGGAACTCTTAATGCTGCAGCATTTGAAGACATTTTGGAGGATTTCATGCTCCCAACTTAGTGGGAACAGTTTGGGAACAGTCCTTCCTGTACCACATGACTGTGCACCAGTGCACAAAACAAGGTCCATAAGGACATAGCTGAGTGAGCCTTTTTGTGGAGGAACTTGACTGGCCTGCACAGAGCCCTACCTCAACCTGACAGAAACACCTCTGGGATGAATTAGAGCAGAGACTGAGAGCCAGTCACTTGCCCAACATCAGTGCGTGACCTCACAAATGCTCTCCTGGAAGAATTCCCATAAACACTCTCCTAAACCTTGTGGACAACTTTCCCAGAAGAGTTGAAGCTGTTATACATGCAAAGGGTGGGCCAGCTTCATATTAAAGCCTCTGTATTGGGATGTCATTAAAGTTCATGTGTGTGTAAAGGCAGGTATCCCAATACTTTTGCTAATATAGTGTATGTTTTATGAATATTGTTGCTTTGTACTTTTATTTACCCGTGATTAAGCCTGCATCATCGGCTCTTCCTCTTGCCTACAGACTTCTGCCAGCTGACACTGGACCCCAGCACAGCACATAGAGACCTGTCTCTGTCAGAGGGGAACAGGAAGGCGACACGGGGAATAAAACGGCCAAACCCTGATCATCCAGAGAGATCTGACTACTGGAGCCAAGTTTTGTGCAGAGAGACTCTGATTGGTCGCTGTTACTGGGAGGTTGAGTGGGGTGGATATAGAGCCTGGATATGAGTGACTTATAAAGGAATCGAGAGGAAAGGAGAGAGTGCTGACTGTGGGCCTGAACACAGTGACAAGTCATGGAGTCTGCTCTGCTCTCCTCACCGTTTCTCTGCCTTGCACAGTCATAAACATTCTGACACACTCATACAATCCTCAGGTTCCTGCAGAGTAGGAGTATATCTGGCCTGGGAGGCTGGTGCTCTGTCCTTCTACAGAGTCTCCTCTGATAGGCTGACCCTCCTGCATAGGGTCACCCACCACCTCATTCACTGAACCCCTCCAGGGTTTTGGTTTATAAATATTCCTTAGTTTTACTATGCATGCTGGGATAGCTCAGTGCATTTTGGAGGAATCATACTTAGCGCATCACAGTGTGGCATGTTGCTGGTTCTCTGTGGTAAATATCTGCTTTTTATCCTGTATAACCCTTTTTACTCTGAAATGTCACTGATGTCATACAAAAAAATAAATGATGGGGTTCAGCGAGCTGAACAAACATGCAAAATAACAGTTTTTCTCTTTGACTAAAAAGTAATGAAATATAAGCATGATGAGTGGGGGACCTTTCCCCTCCGCTGTATTTGTACATTTTATATGTTTATGTCTATATATTGTATTTGCTACCTGTACAATACTGGCTAATGATAATAAAGGCTTTCTCTTTTATCCTACTAATGTCCTGGTTCAGTGGTGCCCAAAAGCATAATTAAATAGCACTTTATGGGGAATTAAATTTAAAAAATCACTTTAGTACTACAATTGAACATTACTAGTACAATTAGACTAAATCAATATACAGTGGTACCTCAGAATTCAAATTTAATCCGTTCAGAACTCCGGATCTAATCCTAAGAAGTTCAAGTTGTGATCGAATTTTCCCCATAAGAAATAATGGAAAACCAATTAATTGGTTCCTGGCCCCCCAAAAATACACCTAAATATGTTTTTTATTTTAGCATTTAAACACAAAATGAACCAGATAAAACAAGAAGAGCATATACGGTACTAAACACATCTAAGCACATTTATCAAAACGGCAATGAACAAATGTGATTTTATTGGATGTAAAGTAGAATGGAATTTCCAGTTATTCATTTTAGGCCGTGAATTGTATGAAGTCTATTTTTGTCAAACTCAAATGATATATATGATCCTTGTTTCGTTTGTAACATCTTAGAATAACATACAGATTAAATAAACGTGTTTTGCTTTTGTGACATTGAGATTAAGCTGCTGTTCATTGTGCCCATATGTAACTCTCTTTTTAAAAGTACTCACTTTAAAAGTACATGTTTTACAGCTGGCTTTACGTTACAAATTATGTCACACTTTGCCACTCTGACACACTGGTAACTTGACATTGCTCAACATGCTGTGTTGCCAGATGTTAAGCAGGTATAAAACCAATCCAGAGCAGGCTAATTTCCATGTTTCCTTACGAAAGTGTACACCCCCTGTTAAAATGCCAGGTTATTGTGATGTAAAAAAACTTTTCCCACCTTTAATGTTACCTATACCCTGCACAATTTAACTGAAAAACAAACAAATCTGTTAGGGGGAAAAATATAAAAAATAAAAAACATACAATAAGCTGGTTGCATAAGTGTGCATCCCCTTATACGAATACTTTGTTGAAGCACCTTTTGATTTAATTACAGCAGGGGTGGGCAGTCTTATACGCAAAAGGCTGGAGTGTATGCAGGTTTTTGGAATAACCTTTAGGTCAGCTGTTCAAACGCAGGTCTGAGGACTCTTCAGCCAATCAGACCTCTAATTAGTAATTAATTAGGGAGTTGCAGTGAAAACCCACACACACAGTGGGCCTTTCTGGATAAGATTGCCCACCCTTGAATTACAGCATTCAGTCTTTTTAGGTACACACCTGCCATCAATTAAAGTGACTCTCATTCACCCCAAAGAAAGTTCAGCTGTCTTAGTAGGATTTTCCTGACATTTACTCGGTTGCATCCTACAGCAAAAACCAAGGTTTGCATAGGCTTACAAAGCATCAAAGGAATCTCACTGCTAAAAGGTATCAGTCAGGAGAAGGGTACAAAACATTTCCACAACATTAGATATACCATGGAACACAGGGAAGACTGTCATGAGGAATTTTTGGCAAGTACAGTACTGGTTGTGTACTACATGTGACAACAATCTCCTCTATTCTTCATATGTCTGGACTATGGGGTAGGGTCTCAAGATGGAGTTCATTTAATTCTTACAAAGAAAAATATCAAGACCAGGCTAAATTTAGCCAAAAAATACATCAAAAGTCTCCCAAAAGCCTGTGGGAAAATGTCCCTTGGTTATGATGAAACCAAGATTGAACTTTTTGGCCACAATTCCAAAAGGTATGTTTGGCGCAAAAACAACATGGTGCATCACCAAAGGAACACCACACCCACAGTGAGCATGGTGATGGCAGCATCATGCTTTGGGATTGTTTATCTTCAGCTGAAGGGACTTATGAACAGTTCCAAATACAAATTTTTCACCAAAAACCTTCAGGTGTCTGCTAGAAAGGAATTTTACCTTTCAGCACGACACTGACCCCAAGCATACATCCAAATAACAAAAGAATGGCTTCTCCAGGAGAAAATTAAAGTTATGCAATGGCCCAGCCAGAGCCTAGACCTACATCCAACTGATTATCTGTGGGTGACCTGAGGAGGGCTGTGCACAAGAGATGCCCTCGCAATCGGAGAGATTTGGAGCGCTTTAGCAAGGAAGCGTCAGCAAATATTGCCAAGTCATGCTGATAGACTCCTACCCAAAAAGACTGAATGGTGTAATTAAATCAAAACGTGCTTCAATAAAGTATTAGTTTACGGGTGTGCACACTAATGCTTATTGTATGTTTTTTTATTTGTAATATTTTCCCCCTAACATATTTGTTTTCCCCCCTAGCTATTTGATTTTCAATTGATTTGTACAGGTTCTAGGCCACATTAAAGGTGTGATATGTTTTGAAATTATTTATTATGGTCTCATTTTTTACATCACAAAAACCTGCCTTTTTAACAGGGATGTGTATGCTTTTTGTATACACTGTACCCGCTGTATACAGTACTATGTGTTTCACATTTGCCTGGCTGAAGTTGAATAAGACCTCCAGCTTCAAATTGGAATTCAAATTGGTGGCTTATTTAAGTGAATGTGTCCAATTGCTTACCATGTGATGCTACCTCGTTACTATTACAAAAGAAAAATCACATTATGTGTATTCCACTGTTAAAATTATAGGGAGATGTATGACATACATATGTGTGTAGCTTAAAGATTTTTACCATGTGTTGTTTTGTATTTTCATAACTGTGTGGCATGTGCCATGCAGCATGTGCCACTGTCAACGCCCCCCTGCATCGAAGCCGCAGCATAAGAAGGAGCCAATAAGAGGCTGGTTGGCGCCCCATCCTGGGTTGTTCCCTGCCTTGAGCCCGTAGCCTCCTGGATAGGCTTTGGACCCCTGCAACCCTGAACAGGATAAGCGGTTTTAGGAAATGGATGGATGAATGACACCAAACAAATGTGGAAACTGCAAAGTAACCAATTTCGGCCTCATCAGCTTAAAACAGCAGTTATTGTTGAATTTTGCTAAACATGAATTCCACGCAATGGTGAATAAAATACCTTTTATTAGGAAAGAATGTGCTGTCCATTAAAATATTGTAGAAATAAATCCTTTTGACCCATGTATTTACCACAATAGTGGCCATGCTTCACACACTTGAAGACATCAAAATATCCCTGGAATGTTTTTAAATGTTCAGTAAATAATTTTGTGCATTATAGTTTTTACAATGGCATGGGAAATAGGGAAATAGCAAATAGGATACACATTATCCTGTAATCTTCAGACAAAGGGTAGGTTCAGATACATATAACAATAACATCTGAATAAATGAAATTAATATTTTCTCAAGTCACTTCCCACATTAGTAATTTTATGATTTATGAGTAACTTAAAATGAAATTTTAAGAGATCAAGCCATTTATACTGCCCTAAATTCCTTTGGCTCCCATTGCCCTTAGCTCAGCCAATGATATACAATCCAGTGTGTCTTCCAATGTTTCTCCTGTTTCAAATCAAAGCCTTGTCCCTCCATGTTGAACAGCTGCTTTTCATAGGATCCAGCTACAAAAAGCACAAGGGTCCTAAGACTGCCCTGAAGTCTTTCATCCAGCTGTCACCCCAGCCTTTCACGCTTAGGTCTCTGATGGGTAGCAGGTCCATGGTCCCGTCCCGAGAGTCTGACCCGCTCTTCACAGCAAACCGTACCTCCATCTAAAGACACAAGAGAACATTTATTTCTGAATGAATGCAACTCTGTTCAGAAGTCCTCATAAACACTGATTTAAGACTCCCTTTAACATCAAAAAGTGCATTATGCCTAGTCAAATGTACTAATTATGTTACATAACTGGGAGAACATTTTAAAACAAATTTGAGGAAGCAATTCTTTACACAGCGTGTAGTTAGAGTATGGAATAGTCTTCCTGCTAGTGTAGCGGAAGCTAAAACTCTGGGTTCCTTTAAATCAGAGCTAGATAAGATTTTAACAACTCTGAGCTATTAGTTAAGTTCTCCCCAAACAAGCTTGATGGGCCGAATGGCCTCCTCTCGTTTGTAAATTTATGTTCTTATGTTCATAATCTGTTATATGCTGGCATCTTGTGGCCAAATGATTAATTACATTTGTAGAAAATCCAGGTGTAGCGATTGGTTATTGGTAGGAGTAAATCAAAGCAATTGGACTTGCAGTAGAAAGGCATATCACTGCAGGCAGGAGCCAAATGTCAAGTGGGAGGGGCAATGTTGAGTGCAATTTGGGAGGGGTTTATAACTGTTGTTATCTGACACCGTAACCCTAACCCCAACTCTAACCCTCATTATATACCCTTCCAACCCCTCATGATAAACCACTCCTACATGACCTTGTCCCTCCTACTTGACACTCTGCTCCTGGCTGCAGCAACATATACTTGAATGTTTGTGACACAGCTGTTGTGTGTTTGTTATGAATGTCAGACCTATATAGATGACGAACTGTGACTTCCAGTCACTGAAATTTGGAATACAAAATGAAGGAACTTTAGTGACTTTATAACATATTTGGATCCCTACATTTCTCACCTCGCAACCACGTAGCAACACGGTGCTGTAGGAGGAGTCCAAGGCTCTGATCTCATTTCCGTTGTCCCCCAAAATATGTATTGTTCTGTTAGTCTTTGTATTGTGGTTGGAAGGACAAGCGATGGTCAAATGCTGTGAGGCTGAGTGACTGTGTAGCCGTAGAAACCGGAGCTGGACTGGATTAAGACCTGTATATTCAAACTGAGACATGACACGAATGTGCTTAAAATCACTGAGGAAAAGTAAATATAATAATGATTATTATTTCTTATCTGACTTTTGTAACAGCTGGATATTTTACTGGAGCAAAGTTATGTAAACCACAGGAGGGCCACTACACAGGTTAGTGAGTATTATTGATCTTTAAAGAATTAAACTATGCTGTCTCTGGTGCTTGTGTGATGGAAAAAGCAGCTTCTTACTCTGAATCCCCCTTTAAGCTGACTGAACCATGTGCCAGAGGCATAAGTGTCCTCCTGCTCTGATTCCCAACCTCCTGTGACCTGTGGAGAAATCACAGTTCCATTCATTTCACAGCCCATAAAATCCAATGGGTGCCCTACATATAAATGAGGCACAGCACCCTGAGCACCCCTGCTCCCCGATGGTATGATTTATCATCATACTTTACACCCAGCATGAGGATCTGATGCAGCTCAGCACCTGTGATCTGATGGGCGATATGCAGGTGGACCCTCCCGCTGTGAAGTTACAGAAGACATACAGGGCATCGAAAGGGCAGCCCTGATTGGGGTCCAAAAAAAAATGCCCTGCAAACAGGAAGTTGTGATAAAAATCATTTTTGTAGACCATCACCTACAGCTGAGTCTGAGTGGAGTGTCCCAGGGCACTTAGCTTTACAAGGCATGTATTTGTCTCAGGTGCTACCTGAACATACCACTCACCATCTTTTAGGTGGGGATGAGTTAGCTTGAGCTCTGAGCATGTCGTGGCGGGGCTATCCTTGGTGCCCTGAGACCAGCTGAACATCTCCAAAAGTTCTGCTGCACTTTGGTCCTGCTGTGGATCAGAACCGCTCCAGGCCACAGTCACTAATCCCCGAACCGATGCAGACAGCCCAGAGTACTAAACCATTCCAGTCAAAAGACCAAAAATACATTTTACAACTGCAGAACTGGAACGAACTCACCGTTTCCTGTAAAAATACGGGCCAAAAATCACACTGGATATGTGTGAATAAACAGAAATTAATGTAATTATTATGACAAATCAGTTTCAAGTATTATAAATGGAATGACACAATAAAATAAAATTAAATATTGATATTGAAGCTGTACATCTGTATACCTACATTTAGGAGTTTACTTTGTATGCTCTGTCCAGGAGGACCTGATTTTCCCTGTGAGAAATGATTCAGTTACATGTCATATTATAAACCTTACAGATCAAACTAGCTGTACATTATCGGTTCCTAGTTGCACATGGCCTTTATTTTAGTTATGTACTCAAACCTTCCAGTAACAGTTCACAATGTGTTATAATATCCATCATTAAAGAAAGCTGGGCTTTAGGGTTAGGGTTACAGTCCACATTTCGCTTTTTAAAAGCTCCTGAGGTATCAGAAGTCACAGATTACTGTTAGCTTATGTGGTGGATAACATACAGCACTTCCTTACTTGGGGGCCTCTGTGTCCTTTCAGTCCCTTTGCTCCAGAAATTCCCTGCATGCCTTTCATCCCCTGTGAATGAAGGTGCTTTGAGTGCTGGGAATCAGTCCACCACATGCCCCTTGGAATCTCAACATGCAAATTACCTTGTTTCCAGATAGTCCCTGCAAAACAAATTAAATCACTTTGAAATTCACCATGCAGGGAATTTACTGAGCTGGGTTTACAAGAGGAACTTGAGTTGAGTTGAGTTGAATTTGGTTTCTTAATTTTTTTACACTAATGGAAATTATATTTGCCCTCATCCCATATATAAATAAAACAGGATGGAGCAGTGGAATTTACCGGAAGACCTGGAAGCCCTTTTCGTCCTGGTGGACCCTGAGGACCTGTGATACCCTTAATTAAAGAAAGAAAGTAGTCATGACATATCCATCCATCCAGCTCTCTTCCGTAAGCTTACCCAATACAGGGTCATGGTGGTCATATCATGACATTTTATTGGAGAACACAATGAATAATGAAGCTCATAGTGCATGACTGGGTGTGTGCCCTGCCATGGATTAGTATTCTGTCCAGGGTGTGCCCTGTGTTTACTGAAGTAGAGTCCAGACAGTCTGGAAATATGTATTAGCTAAGCAGTTGGGGATGGATGTATTTCAATTGTGAAATTCTGCTAAGTGAGTGAATGGTCATAGAAAATAGCATCTTCTGTTGTTGTTGCTATACGCTGATTTAGATTACATATGTTTTATCATTTCAATGAAGTACATTTTAGCTGTTGTACATCCTCCTGACAGAATAAACGGAATGATGTATTTAAACATCATCTCAAACAGAAAGTGAGACAGTCGATACCTGTTGGCCTTTAGGGCCAGGAAGACCTCTATATCCTGGCTGGCCTTGTTTCCCCTAAAAGACACAAAGAACCCTTTTTTTTACCTGAAGTACACACTGGAACAGAATCTAGGTGAATCCTAACAGGTTACATCTTTTTTGAAAGTTAATGGACTCACTTTCGTCTCCTGTGGGCCCACAGGTCCAGGAAGCCCTCTTATGCCAGGAAATCCCTATAAAAAATAAGGAGATGCTATGAAACAAGAAATGACACGTGGTGGCAGCTGCATCACTGTCTGGTATGGAAACAGCACATTATGGAGGACCCCACACACCCCTCACACACACTCTTCACCCTCTTGCCTTCTGGCAAGAGGTACCAGAGGATTCGGCCCTCGCTGCCAGACTGCAAAAGTTCTTCCCCCAAGGCGTCAGACTCCTGAACAATCAGAGACTGGACTGAGACATACACACGCATGCACGCACGCACGCACGCATGCACACCTTTATACACCCCACTACCTCAAGAACTTTTTCCATCCATCCATCCATCCATCCATTTTCTCCCGCTTATCCGAGGTCGGGTCGCGGGGGCAGCAGTCCCCAAACTTCCCTCTCCCCGGCCACTTCATCCAGCTCCTCTGGGGGGATCCCGAGGCGTTCCCAGGCCAGCCGAGAG
>JAODLC010000036.1:23185300-23196709 GCA_026781145.1 Hippopotamyrus pictus | reverse complement strand
ATTGGTTTTCCATTATTTCTTATGGGAAAAATTCGATCAGAACTCGAACTTTTTAGGATTTGATCCGGAGTCTGGAATGGATTAAGTTCGAGAACCAAGGTACCACTGTATAGGTACATGGCTGAGCTGGCATGTTAAACACTGGGTTTGACAGTACTGATATGAAATTTATAACATGTATGTGGTTGTTCTTATACGTTTAATTTCAATCAAAGCTCAGCATTGAATCCTCCAGACAAAATATGAAATAATAATATATCAGCACTGAGCAATTTCTCCACTACAACTGGTTTTTATTAGGCCAAACATGGGTTACTCCCTGCGTCATGCCTTCTGGGATAGGCTCCAAAAGTGAGTATAGAAAATACTATAATAAATATTACACATTTTCTAAATTACCGTAGAATTAACGCAAAGGGGATTATATGGGTCATTCTTATAAAGTCATTATTGTAACATATCCATTGTCTCTCCCTGCTAGGTAGAAATATCAATGAAACTCTCTCCCTAGACAACCAAGATATTGTTTATACACAAATCTATTGTTGGCTTTGGGTCTCCATGGTGTCTAGCATCTCAAATCATCACAAACATTCTGTAGAGTCATCAGCAGTATTTCACAGAATTTCAATAACAGCAGACAGATTCAACAGATTCAACTCTTCCAAACACCTTCGTGCTGAGTTCCTGCCCTTTCATAATTATTTTGCACCGAAATTTAAATGATAGTGAAAGTAAGTTTACCAATTACAATTAATATTTTTGTTAGTTTCTGTTAGCCGTAATTTTCATATGTTACTTTGTATTACATATATATGTTTCTTTGTTTTACGGAGAAATGGGTGGCAAAGCTGAAGAAAAAGAAATTCTGGGAAGAAAATGCAGCCGATATCCCGGAACTTCGACCCTCCCTCCTCAAATCGCCATCGGACCCAGCCTTGGAGGCTCTTCGGCAAGCCAGGGGGACGGAGCCGCTGAGGATCCACGGGCGCAGCATAGAAGAGCACCGGGAGATGTACCGCTGTCTCGTGGAGCCGATGCTGCTCTATCCTTCTGGCCGGGCTCGGCCCTACTCCCTCTAGTTGGGGCGCAGGATTAAGCAGCGCCTCTGGGTGGCAGTCTCCTGCCCCAAATTAACAGAATTGGCGGGAGCGAAAAATACGATTGACATTGCAGAGACCTTTTGCCACCCCGGGGCGGAAGAGCTACGAGCCCCTAATCGAGGTGGACGTGAGGGACGAGCCCCTGGCAGAGGAGCCTCACAGGAAAACAGTGAGGAATTAGTCCCTGCTCAGTGTATATATTATATATTTGTAAATACATGTAAATAAATGTATGTACGTATTATTGAAATGAACTTGCTGTTCTCCTGTGTTCAAATCTATTAGACCAGAGTTTGAAATGAGCTCATTTCAGTAATTCCCGCACGGATATCAATGGTACCACTCATCGTTGACACATTTGTAAAATGTCACATTTTACAGATAGTCAATTTCAGAACCAGCGTTAGCAACGCTTCTCCATAGTTGAGGTAAGTCACATTTCTGAGTTAAACGTCAGACTTTATCTAAAGCTTTGGGGACAAATACCTCCGCGTCATCTGCATTAAAACGGTTTTCTTACCCCTCTAAAAATCTCACCTGGAAAACAACTAATGTTACATTCTCCTGACGACAGTTTTTGGACCTCACATTATATTAATGGAAAAGCGCATATAAATGGTAGCATTTAAAATGAGGGCATTTTTATTCCACAATATCTCATTTATTGGACATGGATAATTTTAAAAACACAATGGGTAACCCAGAAAGCTGGTTTAGTAACTAACCAGGTAGAGTGGCGGAAACCTGGGATTTTACGTAAAACTGATATTAAAGTCTAGATCAGTTAGTAGTGAAAGTTACTATAACCTGAAGATAGCCTGGTTCCGGACTTGGCTAAAGAAATTCGGGATGAACTACTGAGCTCTGGTTTGGCAAAACGGTACCCGGTGTTTCCGGTTTGGGCAAATCCGGGCTCAGCCGTAACTACCGTTTTTTTAAGCCGCGTCACCACGTGGGTAAGCGCACGCTCCGTGTCGGTTTAAAATGGAGCTTTAGTTTGAAGAAAAACCTCAAAGAAATTCAGTGAATTTCAGTGAAGTCGAGAAATTGGTTTTCATAAAGGGGTAAGAAGAGCTCAGAGACAACTAATAGGTTAATAGGATTTATATTTTAATGTTAGAATCGATTGCTAAAATTAAACATTCAGATGGAAAGAATTGATGTTTCAGTATCGATCTGAACCTCCATAATTATGAGTTTCTATTGAAAATTGTTGCTCATACTATGGGTATCATGCTTCAACATGATTAAAGAAAGAATAACGCTCAATTTTAAAAGTAATGCCATGAGTAAACAATTTCCCAGCCCTGTGTGTGTGTGTGTGTGTGTGTGTGTGTGTGTTGATGCAGGTAATTCAGGACATATGAGCCAGGTGAGGTGACACCTGGACAGGATGCCAGTCCTTCACATGTTACAAAGTAAGGGAAATTTAGACACAGCAACCACCTAAATCACCTGTTTTTGAAGCCACGATAATATGGCAAAAACATGCTAACTAAATTCACCCACAGCCATTATTCTAAAATAGTCTTTTACTAGTCATAGATGGTTTATGAATACCAGACTACATGCTTTATGAATAATATTAACATATATAAATCCTTTAATTTGCTGTTACAGTGATTTTGTCCAGTGGTGGAGAGTTTAGAAATTAGAGTGCATCATAACTGAGCAAGAGAAACTGAATCATAGCCATGAATAGGCAATGTGAAAACAAGGGCACAGGAGCAGGATAAACACGCTGGACAGCTGACGCTCTGTACTGGCCAGTATGGCTTTCAAAGATGGCTTTCTTCAGTGGTAAATGGTACCTTTTGTCCCACGCTGCCCCCTTGTCCCTGCTCTCCACTGAGTCCCTCAATGCCCTTATTAGGAAAAACACAGAAAAAACGTGGTGATGTTATGGTCAGGTTAAAAAGGATTTGTAAATGCTAACCAGTCATGGACCTATGGGACAATGCAAGTAGTCACAGACTGATGTGAAATACTGAGGGGTCATGCACCTGTGTGGGATGATAAGTTTTACTGATGTATGTGAAATGCAAAAAAGTCTTGCCATCAAGAACCTATAATAAAGAGTAATACCTTTGGCCCCATGGGCCCAGCAGGGCCACGTTTTCCTTTTGTGCCTGGAAAACCCTGAAAACAGCATGTAACAAGTAAATTAATTCACTCTGTTTATTTCCTACTCATTTTCCTGTAGTTTCTAATCACTTTGTAACCCATTTGCTGCAGAGGGCCCATTATTGCAGTAGTCACTTTAAAGCCATTTTTAAAGCCATGTATACAGTAATTAAAATTTAATATGTGTACCTTTGGACCTGGGGCCCCCTGGAGTCCCCTTAAGCCTGTTAGCCCCGGTGAGCCCTGAGAAATTACAATACTGTCACTTTAACTTGTCACATTTTTACTCTCGACTCACATGCACATATTACCAACATCCATCCATCTATGCATCCATCCATCCATCCATCCATCCTCTTACCATTTATCCTGATATTGCCAGCAATGAAAACAGGCATACATACAGAGGAGGCTTCTCGAAATGCATATGAATCAAGTATGCATGTCTCTGGGGTCTGTAGCATTCTGTGTGCTGAAAACAAGAGCCCAATAGGAACCCCTTACAGGACAATGCACTCACCTGCCCCCCCTGCTGGCCGGGTCTCCCTGAGGCTCCCCTGTGACCAATATCACCCTGTGAACAGAGCAATTTCTGAATTTAACATGTGATCACAAGGCCACTGAATAGCTATCAAGAGCATGATTAGCTTGATGAAAGAAATGATGCAAGAAATTACCATGCATTTTAACTTTTATACAGCAAAAGAAGTACAAATTAGCATATAAAGGTTAAAAAATCGTGATCATTACTTGTCATATCAGTGCAAAAGCATATAAAATAAGTACGCATTTGCTATGTTACAACAATCAGTTGGTGCACGTACCACTTTTAAAGGTGAATGCGTACTTGCGTACCAGTTATGTTCATCCCTGACTATGAATCGGCAACAAACATCTGCACTATGTTAATGTTATTAGGCGTGGTACTTTAATGCCAGTACACATAACACAATTTTGCCAACAGGCAGGCTAAATAAACCCACAAAGTGTGATGGAGCTGTATCCTTACTTATCATCTTAAATGATCTATAAACTACGCTTTTCCTGTGAGTGTAGTCAAGACGTGAGGCAGACAGATACAGGCTATCATTGCACAGAATGCATGAGATTCCCGGTGGCATGATAACGAAGGTCTTACTGGATCGCCTTCATTTCCCTGAACTCCGAGGAGACCATCCAAACCGGCATGACCCTGAATCAGGGATGGAAAAGGGGACTTAGTAATTTCTGTTTGTATATTTACAGCACAGTAAAATAAAATGTTGTTTATAAGCTCTATATGTTGCTAATTATAATAATCGATCCTTTATTGCCCCCTTGAGGAAATTCTTTTTACAGTACACCTCCCACAACTTGCTCTTTGTAGAGTAAGCTGTCCGTGAAGGGCAGCCACCTGTTGGGGCACCCGGGGAGCTGGGGGTTAAGGTCCTCGCTCAAGGACTCGCAGACGTGCTGAGGCTGGGTTTGAACCGGCGACGTTGTGATTACAGGCACAGCCCACTGAGCCACACTCTGCTCCTTATTATGAATTATGATGAATAAGTCCTCTTTGTATTCTGAACATAATTTATTTAGCAGTGTTTTTAGTTCCTGCATATTTGAAAGACCACAGTCAGATGGGACAGTGTGTCGGTGTGCTTTGCGGTCCACATACCAGTGGTCCAGGTGGGCCGATATGACCACGCCCCCCTTTGGCACCATCACTGCCCTGCATCAGAGACAGGGGCCACATTATTGCATATGCAACAGGGCATGGATATGATTTGTTTTATTAATTATTTATAACAACAAACAACAATAATAACACTGGTATACAGTGATTGTGGTGCCAACGATGTTTGAATGGTTTTATATTAAGTTTATGGTGCTTATTAAAAATATGACTTAGGTTTTGCCAGATTGGTTCTAGTTTATGAGATATTAATAGTTAATTAATTAATTAACGCAACACATTTGAAAAGCATTCAGAATTGCAAGAATATTTTTATTTTAGTTACAACTAGTAAGTAAACAGTCTAACATCATACAAAAAAAAATATCTAACAGTGACAAGAAAAAGTTATGCATGATTTGATTAATTAATACAATATTAATTAGTTATTTATTGTTATTAATGTCAATGCTTCAAAAAAAAGTACCATGGCTGGTTGAAAAAGATGACTAATGTCTACAAAGCGCGATGCGGCCTTTGAAAAAAAGTAATCAAACTGGCAACAATGGGCTCTAAAGCCATCGACTTACATATCAGGGGAGAGAAGCACAAGCGTTTTGTCGAAAGTCGGACATTCAGTTGTTTGCCAGTCCTGCAAGTACAACCTCTACAGATGGGCCTACACCCGCTTTGGCAGTGTCTCCAGTACATTCTCCTCAACCGACACACTGAAAGCAGAAGTGCTATGGGCTTTGCAAACAGTTAGCCGACATCACTCCTAAACGTCCAATGACGACATTCACACTGTGGTGAGCAATTTGCTGGGACACAGTTAGTAATTGTAGGAAGTTGTGGCCTACATACCCTTCACAACTCATTCAAGACTGGTTTTGAACTGTGGATGGTGGAGAAAGTGCTCAAAGCACTACATTTTCTTTTCCACTCTGCACCAACCAGAAGAGAGGACTTCACAGTTCAGTTGCAACATCATCCTCAAGATTCCCTCTATCTTTCTGTGGCCATCAGTGGCTCGAAAATTTGCCAGCTGTCAAACAAGCATTGGAAGTCTGGGCCTCTATTGTGAAATATGTGGACCTCGTGAAGTCAAAAAAGGTGAAAAACCCAGGGACATTTTCTTTTGACTGCATTTGTGAAGCCCAAATGAATCCCCTTCAGGCCAAACTACATTTTTTCATGGCCCTATCACGAGCATTTCAACCATTTCTGGCTAAATACCAGACAGGTGTTCCCATGATACCCTTCCTTTGGAAGGACTTGGCAGATTTGATCTGAGTAAATATTCACCACCACAGTAACAACAGTAATAAATGAACATGCAAACACGCACATGTGAACTTAACTCTAATTTTATTTTCAGACTCTCCTTCAACGCTTCATCATTCATTTCATTACCTAAGACACTGTTAAAGAGTCAAAAGACAGACCAAAAGCTATTGCATTTGTTATCACAAGTCGCATTGAGGAAATGCATTGCGGCTGTCTATTATCTCAAAAACTAGAACCAATTCATCAAAAGTAATGGGAATTTTGAATTCAGCACCCTCAAAATACCCTAAATCTATTCAAAAAATCTTGGCACCTGAAAAAAAATATTTTTGGTAGACCTGTGTAATAAGAATTTATAATAACTTACCAGTTTACCAATGGTACCTTTCCTTCCTTTAATTCCTTTGCTGCCTTTCAAGCCCTCCAAAAATGTTAAGAAATGGAATTTAGCCAAAAACCCTAAACAATGACGCTAGAATATTCTTATTCTGTCAAAATGATATAAGAAGACTGGTTTTAACAAATCTGACTTTTGGGCCTGGTCTCCCTTGATGGCCCTTGCCTCCACGTGGCCCTGGTGGTCCTTTCCAGCCTTTGGGGCCCAGAGCCCCACTGAATCCTCCAGGCCCCATGGAGCCCTATTTAATATACAAGAGCAATCAGCTCAGGCTTAGGTGTGATTATAGAGGCTGGTGTATTTCAATAAGAGTGACACTGATGGTGAAACCACCATTGATACCAGTGACATCAGAACAAGTTAGCTTTCATTCTAGTGTCCAAAACCATGTTTCCCCATTCAAAACTGTATCTCACCATGTGTCCTCTCATTCCTAAGTCTCCCTTATGTCCCCTAGGACCTATGAGACCCTGTTGGGAAAACAAAAGGGCTGGTTAACTCAAGCTAAGCTAGGGCTGTGGAACAAGCACTCTGCACTGTAACAGCACAGATAAAGATTAAACACACCTTTTGTCCTTTAACACCAGGAAACCCAGGCTTTCCTTGTCTCCCAGAATTCCCCTGTGGTGAAACATCAACAACATACCTTCAATCATCAATAAAACGAAGTGCACCATGTCAACTCCTCGTTAGTATAGTGGTTAGTATCCCTGCCTATCACGCGAGAGACCGGGGTTCGATTCCCTGCCGGGGAGTGAGTTCATCTTTATGTGCTCAGTGGTGGCTTGATGGTTAGGGAAGCGCACTTGTAATCGAAAGATTGCAGGTTCGAATCCCCCAGCAGCAAGTCACCACTGAGGTACCCTGAGCAAGGTACCGTCCCCAAGCACTGCTCCCTGGGTCCTGAATTAGCTGCCTCCTGCTATGTCACGAAAGTCACATATGGGTTAAAGGCAGAGGACACATCTTGTTGTTGCACACTGTGTGCTGTGCTGTGGTGTGTTAACAATGACCACTGATCACCTAATTCAATGTCAAGGGGAATTTAATATCCTTGAATGACATTTAGTCCAGCTGTCTTCCATCTTCACTGCATATCCAGTGTGGGATCACCTGGAGCCAGTCAGGTCAGGCTGCTAGTCCATTACAGGACACAGACCCATACAATCATATACACACTGCAACAGCAACAACAACACCAATTCATCTAACCCACATACAGAAGCCCAGATGCAAAAATGCAAGTTCCAAGCATGATAGCATGATAACTCACAGCCCTGGGGGTGCAAATATACAGTGCAACACATATTACTGTACATATGTATTTCTGTAACAGCTCACACTAAATTTAAATTAACTTATTAGTGACTCTAAGTCTTGCTTCACGAACTAAGTAATCATAACACTTACTTTGGTTGAGAAAAATGAATAATTATAATGTTGTCCTCTTCAGAAATATTCGCTAAAGAACAAGCAAATTAACTTCTAAATAGCTAATAGTTAACCAGCTGTTGTACAGATAAACAAAACAGCTAGACTACTGCAGCTGTTCTGTGGGAGAAGGAGCTGAAACAATGGGTTCTTTGCAGAACCTGAAAGCGAAGGCAGAACCTCCCGCAATATACACTATTCAGTAACAATTCACATTAAATTTCACCTTTATAATGCATTCATTATGCATTAATAGAACAGTCATTGTGCCTTCATAATGCATTCATAGAAAAATCATAAGCAGTATGCAAGTATATCTTAGCATCTTAAAACGCTGCATTCATAGTAGGTTCAATGTACAAGACATGATAGCTGTCATTAATAAGAAACATTATAATTGTATCATGACGTCTGTTATGTTAGGATGTTACGGTATACTTACATGCTGCATATGAATGTTCTATAAATGCATTATAAAGGAAGCATAGTTAATATAAAGCCTTATTTGGTATTTGTTAAGGGGATGATTTCTCCCATCTGTGCCGGTGAGGGGAGTATTCACTTAACTCAAATGCGCATAACTTTGTAAAAGCTTTTTTCACATGAGTGCTTGATGGGAGAATCAAACACTCTTTCTATAACTCTGCTTGAAACACTCTGTTAGAACTTTAAGCCCCATCTTAAGGAAAGGGAGAAACCGGAAAAGCATAATAGATCTTCTTTATTACCATTACTATAAAAATGTAGGACTATTAAATATAGTAATATTTACCAAATAGCATTTTGACATCCCGTACCTTAGGCCCACCACGTCCATCAGTTCCCACAATGCCTTCTTTTCCTTGCACACCCTGTTAGGAAAGTGTAAAGTGTTTCTTCTGTTTTCTGTTCCATAAACCCAGTGTCCCATATAACACGTATTTATTATGTAATATTACATTTACATGTAGTCTACTTGTGATTAAGTAAAAATGGTGGGATCTCTTACATTCTTCCCTTTTTGTCCCTGAAGGCCAGACAAACCCAGCCTGCCAGGTGGACCCTGGAATAAAAATAAAAATTGCTACCATGTCCACCTATTCCAGTTTTTGACTTCAGTTGTTACCCCTCTGGTGGAGAGAAGTAGGGAATAATTTGGTTCAGTACATAGCACAATCTAAATAGTATCCAGATTGGTATCCTACAGTATAACCAGCAGGAACTGTCATGTAATTTTATTATTGTAATATTACCATGAATTTCTCGATGAAAAATAAAAACGATTAACCCAAAAAACAGAAGCAAGCAAGCTAAGCAAGTTATTTGGAATGTTGCTTATTTGTCACAAGAATGAATGATCTCTTGCCCTCTGAGTGACAATGTACTTACAGTCAGACCTCGAAAGCCTTTGTCTCCGGCTGCCCCACCTACACCGATCTCACCCCCAGGTCCATATCTCCCCGGGAGCCCTGTTGAACCCGGAGCACCCTGCTGGCCCTGTGGACATGTAGGAAGTGCCTTCACCCATCACAAACGCTGAGTTTCCTATGAATCACTATGGAGAAAAGTACTTGCCAAATGAATACACAGGACTAATCGTTTCTGATTTTAGCATTTAGTGTCATTTAGTGTTGTATTTGCCAATGTTCAGAAAGGGTGACCGACCAGCTGGTTTATAGATGATAGATATTTACGTTTATTAAATTTTGCAAACACATTTGTCCTACTTATAGGTCAGTGCTGAGAGAAGGCAGCGTATCCATTCATCACTCACTTTCTCTCCAGTGAGCCATGATTCTCCTCTCTTTCCTGGAGCGCCTGTGTAGCCCTAAAAAAACAGTCAGGTAAGACTGTGAACATCATTCCTTTCGAAAATGTCAGCACTGTATAAACTTAGCTTCAGTGACTCTACACATTTCTAGTCCAGTCAAAGTACTGTATTGCTGCAGCATTGTAATAGAAAGACTACCAAAGCTACCTGACTCCCAGGTGGTCCCTCGGCACCCTGTTTTCCTCTGCTGCCCCTCTCTCCAGTGGCGCCCTTCAAACCCTCAGCACCAGGGGAGCCGCGCTTCCCTTTCTCTCCCTGCATTCACCATGCGAAACACATCTTGAGGATGACATCACATTCTGATAGTCACTCTTCTTGAAGCAGTTCAAAAACAAATCATATCACCACTGAATGCATTTGAATCTGGATGATACTCACAAGCTGCCCCTTTCTCCCGGTTGGTCCCATGACCCCCCTCGATCCAGGCGGCCCCTGAAACACAGATATACTCATCTCCTGCCTGGAAATCTTGGAAGATTCTTTATCAATAATTTTTTTTAGTTTATCTTGGACTAAAAAACCTAATTTGAAAATACAGTGTTTACAACTTACAAAAAATAGCAGATGATTATAAACTTACAGTACCAGTCAAAAGTTTGGACATACCCACCCATAGAAAGGTGTATTTCTACCATTCTCTACATATTGAAATAATTATATAGACATCAAAACTAAAAAATAATATATATGTACTTATGTAGCCCCGCGATGGGTTGGCACCCCATCCTGGGTTGTTCCCTGCTTTGTGCCTGTAGCCTCTGAGATAAGCTCCAGACCCCCTGCGACCCAGAACAGGATAAGTGGTTTCAGAAAATGCATGGATAAACTGACGGAATTATGCACTCAACGAAAAAAGTATTAAACAAAAAAATAAAACAAAAAAATTTGTTAGGTGGGGGCAGCAATGCAGGTTGGGACTCAGATGGCTGCCGGTTCAAATCCCAGGGTCAGCAGAGTGATCCCACCATTGGGCCTTTGAGCAAAGTCCTTAACGACAATGGCTCCAGGAACTAACTGGCCCTACTGTCTCCTCTATGCCAGTTTCATGAGGGGGTCTCAGAACCTCTAATTGACGTAATCTTGCCCATATCGGTTACTTCGGTTTTTTAAATTGTGTTAATACTTAATAATTCTGTTAATACTTTCCCCAGCATGTCTTCATTATTATCCCATTAAAGAATACTGCTGTGTGTGTTGTCACGTGACTCAGCCAGGTCTAGTCTGCAACAGGGAAGCAAAATGATGAAGAACTCAAACACCGAGCTACAGCTTGTACCAAAGAAAAATGCAATGTTGCTCATGTGAACACATTGTGCTTTAGTGAAGATGACAATAAAAGAAAAAGTCAAACTTAAACACTGTGAAAAAACAGTTTCAGCTACCAAAGGTAATACCACAAATTAGTTTCAGCACTGGCAATATTTAACAAACTAAGCCACAGCACCAGGAGACGGGAAAAAGACGGGCCACCACTGCCCTTGTCTCTCAGTTGTTACGTATTTTATAATTACAATACCGTGGCAAGTATCCTTTCCAGCCGTTGGAATTGGTCAACAGTTCCTCTACATAACCTCTTCAAATTCTTTCTTCTCCATAACTTTCTTTC
>JAODLC010000036.1:23165518-23185294 GCA_026781145.1 Hippopotamyrus pictus | reverse complement strand
GTAAATTTCATGTCAATAGATCCTTTAGAAATATATTTACTGAGAAAAATGTTGACGCGTTCAATACTTATTTTCCCTGCTGTAGTTGCTAAGCACACATTAGCCACTTTTTCTTCACTCTCGAGTCAAACGTCTCAAAAACCATTTCTGCTATGTTTAGGTCAGGTGGCCGGATCATGTGATGCGACACTATCACTGTCCTTTGCAGGTAACATGTCCAAACTTGACTGGCACTGTATATAACTACAGTATTACTGTATTATTGTATGGTGGTGTTATTACAGTAATTCAACAATCAATCAATCTACCTCCTCACCATCGACACCAGCAACTCCTTTCTGTCCCTCAGATCCTTCTAATCCCTGAAAAAAACAGAATTTAAATTAGATGAAAAAAGTAACTAGTGCCTACAAAAGTATGAGTAATACAAATAAAAATTTCAGCAGTTATGACCCTGTGATCACATCAGTCATCTCTGACCAAGCTTACCTTATCTCCCTTACTTCCAGCAATTCCACTTGATCCTGGAGGTCCATCCATACCCTTCAAAGTGGAAATGGGTTGTATAACAAATAAGGTTTTCACAAAATAAAAAGCGTCAGGGGCAGTAGCAACCAAAATATATTTTGCAATTATTTTTTCTACATCAAATCCTACATAAAGTAACCATTTAAGTGTGTAAATGGCATCAGACATTAATTATTTGTTTTTCACATTTATTAGTGGCACTCCTGATATCTTTGCAAGAGGACGAAGGTCCAAGTTTTTGGAGTCCTGGTGCTCCCTGTATTGCTGTATGGCTGCGAGACATGGACGCTATCCAGTGAGCTGAGACGAAGACTAGACTTCTTCGGTACTGTGTCTCTTTGGAGAATCCTTGGGTACCACTGGTTTGACTTTATGTCAAATGTGCGGTTGCTAGAGGAGTCCCGAATGAGGTACATTACCTGCATTGTGAGGGAGCATCAGTTACGGTACTACGGCCATGGGATGCCCATACCTCTCTCTCACCACAGCCACTTCCTCCAGCTCCCCCAACAAAATACCAAGGCATTCCCTGGCCAGCCAAGAGACATAATCTCTCCTGCGTCTTCTGGTTCTGCCCTGGGGCCTCCTCCCGGTTGGACATGCTCAAAACACCTCCCTAGGGAGTCGTCTAGGAGGCATCCTAGACAGATGCCTGAACCACCTCAACTGGCTCCTTTCGATGTGGAGGAGCGGCCCCTCCCAAATGTTCGAGCTAACCCTATCTCTATAGCTGACCCCAGCCACCCTGTGGAAGAAACTTATTTTGGCTGCTTGTATCGGCAATCTCATTCTTTTAGTCACTACCTAGAGCTCATGACCATAGGTGAGGGTGGTAACATAGATCGACTGGTAATTTGAGAGCTTTGCCCTCTGGCTCAGCTCCCTCTTCACCAAGACAGAATGATGCAGTGTCCGCATTACTGTTGATGCTGCACTGATCCGTCTGTCAATCTCCTGCTCCCTTCTTCCTTCACTCATGAACAAGACCCTGAGATACTTAAACTCCTCCGCTTGAGTCAGCAACTCATCCCCCACCAGGAGAGGGCAATCCACCCTTTTCCAGTCAAGAACTATAGCCTCAGACTTGGAGGTGCTGATTCTCATCCCAACTGCTGCACATCTAGCTACAAACTGCCACAGTGCATGCTGCAGGTCACAGCCCGATGACACCAACAGGACCACATCGTCTGCAAAAAGCAAGGATGCAATCCTGAGGCCCCCAAGCAGGACCCCCTCTGCCTCTTGACTACAGCAAGAAATTCTGTCCATAAAAATTGTGAACAGAATCGGTGACAAAGGGCAGCCATGGTGGAGTCCAACACCCACTGGGAACAAATCTGACTTTCTGCTGGCAATGCAAACCAAACTGATATTCCTTCTTATTCCTTTTCCTTCAGCAACCACCAGAGCCACTTCCCACTTGGCCTGCCAGTACCTGTCAGCTGCTTCAGGAGTCCCACATGGCATCCAAGCTTAGAAGGCCTCCTTCTTCAGCCTGACAGCTCCCTTTACCACTGGTGTTCACCACTGGATTCGGGGACTGCTGCCGCGACTGGCACCAACTACCTTATGCCTCAGTAATGGAGTCCCGGAACATAGCCCATTCAGGCTCCATGTCCCCTGACTCCTTTGGGAGAGAAGAGAATTTCTGTTGGAGGTGTGAGTTGAAAATCTTCCAGGCAGGGCCTCCACCAAATGATCCCAGCACACCCTCACTATGCGTTTGGGTCTGTCAGGTCTATCCAGCATCCTCCCCCACCTTTGGATCCAATTCACCACCAGGTGGTGATCAGTTGACAGCTCAGCTCCTTTCTTCACCCAAGTGTCCAAAACATACAAACACAAATCCAAGGATATGATTACAAAATCAATCATTACTTGGGTGCTCTGGTGCCAGGTTACCCTTATGCTTGAACATGGTGTTCGTTATGGACAAGCTGTGATTAGCACAAAACTCCACTAACAAAGCACCGCTCAGATTCCAATCGGGCAGGCCGTTCCTCCCAATCACACCCTTCCAGGTTACACTGTCATTACCAACGTGAGCATTAAAGTCCCCCAGCACAATAATGGAGTGCCCAGGTGAGGCACATTCTAGCACCCCCTCCAAGGCCTCCAAGAAGGTTGGATACTCCGAACTGGTGTTCAGTGCATATGCACAGACCGCCATCAGAGTCTGTCCCCCGGCATGAAGCCGAAGGGAGTCAACTCTCTCATCCACCGGGCTAAACGCCAAAGCACCGGCACCGAACCGGGAGGGCTACAAGTAGCCCTACCCCTGCCTGGTGCCTTTCGCCATGGGGAATTCCAGATCGGAAGAGAGTCTAGCCCCTCTCAAAAGAGTTTGGTTCCAAAGTTCGAGTCGTGCGTTGAGGTGAGTCCAATTATATCGATATCTGTCGATATCTGTATATCGATATATGTTGATATCTCTCTACCTCCCGCACCAGCTTGGGGTCCTTTCTCACCAGAGAGGTTATATGCAATGTCTGGGGGTCCCCAAGGACTAGGTTGAGAAACGTTGATGTAAAGAGAATCTCTCTATAGCACCTATAACTAATACTCATGACCAAAAACCCCAGGGATCTTGAAGCACTCACGGGATAGCCTGTAGCTCCTTGTGGACCTATTACTCCAGGAGGGCCTTTGTCTCCTGGTGGTCCTTGGAGACCCACTTCTCCCCAAGGTCCAATATTACCCTGCATACCCTGCAAAGAAGAAATACCTAAGGGTTGAGATGTCTATATATAAATCTTAAATCCAGACATTTTATTTATTCAGCAAAGGCTCCAAATCCAATGACAAAGCAGGGTCAGCCAGACCCTTGAGCAATAGGAGGGCAATAGAGAGTGTTATGTTTTCATAAACCCGTGATTGTACCCATATGAGTCAACGTTAACCTACTTAATTCAGTAGTTTAAATAAGATGCAACATTTTCTTACAGGAGATCCACTGTATCCTTTGGGTCCTGGCATGCCTTGCCGACCCTGTGGCAGACAGTGAGGAGAGAGTGACATCAGACCCACCATCTGCATTGTCAGGAACAAGACAAAAGAATCACTGGAGAAGACAACATGGAAGTAGACACTTACTGGACTTCCAGGTGCCCCCATTGCACCTTCTGGACCTCTGTGCCCCTGAACAGAAGGGTTTTACAAATTGCTGTTATCTTCTCTGCTTTCTCTTTTTAGAATGATATAATTCTTATTGCTGAAATTTAGTACCTTTTGACCAGGATTCCCTGAAAATCCTTTTGATCCTGGTTTACCTTGTACACCCTAAAACAACAGAAGAATGGAAATGCGGTGACTGTTTGTTTAAAACATATAAAGTTTGAGGTTAAAATGTATACGTAAAAGTACATAAAATGGTCATACAAAATAAAGCAATGTCAAGCATTAGTCCTCAAGGACCACAGCACACACTAGTAATGATTGCATTCAGTTACCTCTTTCTTCCATGTAACCCTTGCTCTATTTGGACTACTCACGCATGGCAATGATCCAACAAACTTGGTAATCATTTTCTGAAGGGAACAGCAATGACTACAGACAGGGGGCATTATGTGCCCCTTACCAACCTTGATTCCTGGTCTTCCTGGGCTGCCGGATTCTCCTCTCCCACCAGCTTCCCCCTGTCGGAGGACAGCAGCACAAGATGATTAATGTTATTCTAAATGGATTTCTCAAGGCATGGTAACATTATGCTTTAAATTTGGAAAACGAGTGTTTTATTGAATTAGCTTATTGAGAAATAAAGAATCATCTATAATTTCAATACTTTAGTTGTGTTTGCTATTCGCTCCTTGCAATATACGAGTAGATTTTCAATTCAATTCAATATATTCTTACATAGCAGCATTCACAACAGTCGCATTATATAAAAATAAATTACTTTATTGATTGTTTTGTAGTGGATTCATTAACATGTTCACAAGGCAAGGAGATCTCCCAATCAGCGACTCATCCTACTTCATCAGCAATGTGATTAGCTGGTACCCTTGCGCCTCATTAACAAAAGACTCTGACCGCTACTGACTTTCCCAACATTACCAGTACAGATATCCCCCACTTTACGAACGCTTTACTCCACTTTACTCTTATGAAAGACCTAAATCAGCACTAAGTGTTTGCTAACCAAAAGGAATCTGAAGAGGATTTTTGCTTTTTTGAAAAACTAGAAAAGCAAAAATAATGTCTAGCATTTGTTTATCAGTGAGTCAATAACTGATATACAGTCATGCACTACATAACATTTGTTAGAATTCCTAAATTCTATCACCTACTGTACCTATGTCGTAACTGTTGAAATGTCATAGCACAATGCATTACTCATGTGTTTGTGGTGGTGCTGGTGTAAACAAAACTGTGCTGTCAATCGTATAAAAGTACAGCACATTCAGTTATGTACAGTACTTAATATTACTTGATAATGGCAATAACTATGTTACTGGTTTATGTATTTAGTATACTGTACTTTTTATCGTTATTTACGATATACCATATATAGCCTAGGTGTGCAGTAGGCTACACCATCTAGGTTTGTGTAAGTACACTCTATGGCAGGGGTCACCAACATGGTGCCCGTGGGCACCAGGATGCCGCCAAGGACCACATGAGTCACCCACGGACCTGTTCTAAAAATAGCACAATTCACCAGTGAGCAGCATCTAAAATTTAATTTTACCCTGTTGCTATTCTTCTTTAGATATATTTGCATTTATATAGATTTGTACGGAACCTGGGAGGGGACATGGGAGGAAAAAAAAAAGATAAACATTTGCGAGATCTCGCAAAACATTAATAAGTGGTTTGTGTCCGTTTGAAATACTAAAGATGGAATTTTGGCCTGTTTATGGACTAATAAGTATAGACGTAAATGATACAGACATGTCCAGTTAAGCGTGCTTTAAGCATTAAACTTTGGGGGACAATGCACACCATGTAACTTTCATATTATGTGTTGTTATACACATTTATTTATTAATAATTGCACTATGTCCATTCACTGCCAGTGACCATAAGAAACACAGCTGAGCTGTTGACAATAAAGTGCACACACCGCCATTGAAATATTCATTAAATATTCGACCGTACATATATCAGAAAAATGGGTGTTGTTCACTTTTGCTGAAAGACATGGCAGCTGGAAAACTGAATAAAGTTCATTTTACCGCGGTGCCAGAGTTAAGGTTTAAACCCGAACCCACTTTATGTATGCCTCCCTGATATTCTCGATTGATGATGTATACATGTATGAAAATGGAATTTCAACACCGCGGTAAAGTTAGCATCATATGCAGTTTTCCGGCTGTAATATGTTTCACTGTGTTTTTTTTATATATATATATTTTAATGTTCAACAGCCCATCTGTCTTACTTAAAGTCACTGCTGGTAAATTAGTATAAATAAATGAGTATAAAAACACCTAATATGAAAGTTACATGACGTGAATTGTCCCCCAAAGTTTAATGCTTAAAGCACGTACACTTAACTGGACATGTCTGTATCATTTACGCTTATGCTTAGTCAATAGATAGGCAAAAATTCCATCTTTTGTATTTCAAATGGACACAGCACAGTTATTAATGTTTTGCGAGATCTCACAAATGTTTATTTTAATTTTTTTCCTCCCATGTCCCCTCCAGGGCTCCATAGATTTTCAAAAATGACAATATGTAAATTAAACACATCATTTCAAACATGTTTATTATACTGAGCAAATTTGTTATTTAAGAAGAGTGTATCAAACTGGTAGCCCTTTGTATGGGTCAGAACCCTTGAAGTAGATCTCAGTTTCAAAAAGGTTGGTGACTCCTGCTCTGTGCTCTTCTCAAAAGGGTAAAATCGTCAAATTACACATTTTTCAGAGCGTATCCTTGTCATTAAGCGAAGCATGACTGTATTGATTCTGGTATGTGAAATTACACTGATACATTATTGCATACTGCGTATTTATCATATCATTCCTGCTTTCTGTCATGCCCCGATCGTCCACTCCTTCCGTGTGCCACCCCCTCTCGTTAACCCTGTGTGGATTCCCCGCGTTTACCAGCTGTTCCTGATCATTGTCATTAGTTCATTGTATTTAGTCCGCGTTTCCGTTTGTTTCCCCAGTTCCGGTCATTGTAATGTCACCTGCACCCCGTTTGTTGCCGCTTTTATTAAACCCCGTGTTTGCCCCGAGTCTTGGCATCCTGCGCCTTTGTCTGCGTTCCGTGCGCCGTCAAGCGTGACACTTTCACTATATGTTAGTGTTATTTTAGGTTTTGTGTGTTACTTGGTATGATTTGGTAGGTCATACTTTTGGGTCAGAGAATGCTCAAAAAAAATATAAGTTAATGGTAATTGTTTCCTCACTTTACGTCATTTCAGCCTACGGAATGACTCAGTATTAAAAATATTGGAAAATTAAAATGATATTAACGGTAAAATGATGGCAGGATTTGTCTACTCACAATATTTCCAACAGGACCTTGACGTCCAGCAGCTCCAGGCTTACCCTCAACACCCTGTTAAGTACAAGCCAACAGGACCAAGTAGTACTCAAATTCGGAGTAATAGAGTTATCTACTTTAAATAATTTGCTACTTAACAAAGCACTTAAGAGAATATGTTTTCATCTGTATCACTGAATTTATTGTCCACCAAACCATTACTTATAAGTAATTAAAGTAACTCATGCAGTAGTCAACACTTAAACGTATTATGTGTAGGGTAACCCCTTGATAAAATTTCTTCACATCACATTCTTTTCTTATGATATGCACTTACAGTTACACAATTGGGAATTGGTACTGAAAATGTAAAAAATGGTAACAATGCTAATAAAAGACTACCTTTGGACCTGGAGGTCCGGTTTCTCCAACTAAACCTGGTTGTCCAACAGGCCCCTGGAGGAGAGACGCATTTCATTGTTAAATCCGCATAGGGCAACTTTCACCCCAGGACGACATTTCATGATCTTACTGGAACTCCATGTAGTCCATCAGCGCCTTGAATCCCAGGGAAACCTTGCAATCCCTTAAGTAAAAGGCAGTAAATAAAAATCATATGTTAAATATTTTTACAGTGGACTTGGAATTGCATATTTTCTGACACAATATCTGTATGATTCCAAAGATTTTGTTTCTTTTTTCTGTTCCCTGTCAACCATTGCATCAATGAAATCAATTGAATCAATTCAACCAATCAGAAATCAGAACAACATGGATGCACCTTGAGTCCCCAAGGTCCAGGCAAACCTGGAAGTCCTGGCTTTCCCTAAGAAATACAAAGATCTTATTAGTCAAGGCTGCTGGGTTAATCATGAAGTAAATAATTATAATAACTACAAAAATATCCACATGCTTTGGTGCCCCCCCCCCCCAAGTTCAAGGACACCAGAGATGGTGTGTGGCTCAGTCAGTTAGGATGCTGTGTCTGTGATTGGATGGATTTTTATTTTATTTTATTTTTTTTTCATAGGCCAGTTTGGGTAAAAGCGTTGGTTAAATAAATTTAATTTACATTGGAGAATTGAAATTCCTCTTAATGTACAAATGTGAGTACTGAACCCAGCAAATTACTGTTGTCCTTAGTTGTCAATCTCATATTAGTCATTCATTGATAGAATAAAAATAAAGTAACAAGCTAAGGTACACAGGAACCTTAATACCGGGATCTCCTTCAGGTCCTCTTTCTCCCGATTTCCCCATCTCTCCCTAGAAACATCGTAAAGCTTTGAGTCAATTACACGTTGTTGTTTTCTCAATAGAGTTGGACACTGATGGAGACATCAGTAATTTCTCTCTTACCAAGGGGCCAGGCAAACCAGCAAATCCTCCACGGCCTGGACGACCCTGTGGGAGAAAGGGGACAAATCAGCCTGCAGTCGTGTGTGGCTATGAAGTCGTTCATCAATCTGTAAAAGACTTTCCTAAGACGTCCTTCTCTTTAGTGAAAATGCAGCTTCATCTACATGTTGACTCCTGTCAAATGAAATCATGAATAATGACCCCACAGATCATTTAGATACATGTTTATACCTTTTCACCTCTGGAGCCAGGAATTCCCTGTATACCTTGTCGACCTCTGTCACCCTACAGAGAGAAGTTTGGGCAAATATCGCCAAATCATACAGGACAACTTTTCCAGGACTTTTCCAAATATGACATTTTTTAGCAGTTGTGCTTTGGACCATCTCAGTAGGTACACTGACCTTAAGCCCATCCTGTCCCTGCTTCCCTTGCTCCCCCATTGTCCCATCATAGCCCTACAGAGTAAGAATACACTTAATTACATTCCAAAAGGAAAGCATCTGGGAAGATGCATCCAACACGCATCCCCTCTAGGGCCCCCAGGAAGGAAACATCACTCACCTTGGGGCCTTTCTGTCCCCGGTCACCGTGACGCCCTGTTTCACCTTGGAAACCAGATGGTCCTCCCCTGCCTTTGAACCCTCTTTTACCCGGAGGTCCAGGAAGTCCCTGTCACAAAAAACAAGAACATAAAGAAAAGGTACGCACTCAGAGTAGCTATTCTGAAAACATACAAAACATGATAAACTCAATATAATTTTCTTTGGGGTTCATATAGACTTATAATTCAGAGAGCCATTTTAAAATACTTATTTCTATCAACATTAAGTGGCATTGGACAAAGTACATAATTTATTTCTGGAAATACTGTACATTTCTTAGTATCATGCTTATAGACATACATAAAAATCAGTACCATGGTGTGTAGTTAATAGTACACATCTTACCCGGTCTCCCTGTATCCCAGGTTCAGCCTTTTGGCCCTTCTGGCCTTTGGGTCCCTGAAGGTGAATCCAGAAAGCACTGAGAGACTCATGTATACCAAACAGACATAAAGGGCCCTTAACAAAGGACAAGACCCCAAGGGATTGTTTACATAGTCATGAAATGCAAATGGCAGATTATCTTTTCCCCATGTCAACATTTTTCCCCAACATTCCCCTTTATCTCAAGACTTGACGATCTAATGCCATTCTATGCCAGAAATATTCAGAAAATCATATCTGACCAAACTTTTTGCTGAGGAGTAAGATAACAGCCATAAAAGGGAGTAGCTTCCTTTCCTTTAAATAAATTCTGGATTTTAGTTATATCCCTCAATATTATCTTGAAGCCTGTCAAACGGTATTTCCTCAAGGTGTCCAAACTGGCACCAGCTACACCAGACTACTGTATGTGTCAAGCATCTGTGGGGTGTGTTGGACCTACAAGTCCAATCCGCAGCTATGTAGCCCTATACACACTGTGTGTCGAGACACATTGATCCCCTGACCATCATCAAAATGTTCTGCCATTTGTGCCACAGTTGCCCTTCTGCTGGTTTGTACCAAATGGAACACGCCTTCGCTCACATGCTGCACTGACAGGTGTTAGCTGCCTAATGACTCTCAGCAGGTACTCACCATGGCTGACCGTGAGCACCCCTCAGGCCTTGCTGTTTCGGGGATGCTCTTACCCAGTCGTCTGGCCATAAGGATTTGGCCCTAATTAAAGTGACTCTGGTCTATCCCTGCCCGGTTCTCCTGCATTCAATACACTGGCTACGAGTACCGAATGTTAGCTTACCATGTAATATATTCCAGACCTTGAGGTGTGCCGTTTACATAAGACGACGGACACAATTCAATTCGAAATTATTCACATCACGTGGGGTTGGGCATAATGTTTTGGCTAATCAGAGAGTGTACAAAACATTCTATTTTCCATTTCTATTTCAAAATGCTAATCCAACATAGCATGGAACTATTTATTTCACTAATCCTGGGCTAAGGTCCCCCTTGAGCTTGACTAGGATAAATGGTTAATTAATCCAGCTCAGGGGCCAAAGTGACGTAAAAAAGACAGCGCCAGAGCTGAGAGAGGTCGAAAACACAAACATCGTCGACTCTAGATATTCGTTCAGCATCCGTTGGCATCTTCAGAAAGACACAAATTAATTTAATACAGCAAAGTTACAATATCAAGTAATAGGATTTATCTATCATCACCATAAATTCCACTATGGTATTCCAGTCAACGCTTTCAAGTCCAATAACTAACCCATGAACCAACCCATTATAAATACAACTGAAATCATAGTTGAATAGTAAGACTGGACTTAGGGCAGCAATGAACTCAGTGTATGACTGTGGTTGTGGTGATTGTGGGGGCTGATGGATGAAAAGGCTCATTTCAGGATCAGAAAATATATAACACTTCTAAATAACTCAAAGCAGTATTTTGCAGTGTTTGCCATTTTGTAATGCAGGGAGTGATACGTGCATGAATCTAATTTATTTGCATGAAAAATTATGTCAGAATCTACTGTTACATAATTGCTTTGTGGCACTGTGCTAAATGAAACATTTAGTTGAAGGGTGATTTCATTCCACAGTGTATGAAAGATTGAGATGACTTGACTGAAATGAAATGTATGCTGCAGAGATGCAGTATAATATTCTAAGTGCAGCCCTGCAGCCTGACGTCAGAAGTGTGGAATATAGAAATACTCCGTTTCTGATCCATAAGCTTTCTTATATAGCCTTTTTCTATTTTATGCTTAATGAAATTTCATTGAAAAATATAATTATTTTTCACTGGGAATATGCCACTGAACTGCTTTCATGGAACCTTTCTGTCATGCCCCGATCGTCCGCTCCTCCCGTGTGCCACGCCCCCTCGTTAACCCTGTGTGGATTCCCCGTGTTTACCAGCTGTTCCTGATCATCGTCATTAGTTCATTGTATTTAGTCCGCGTTTCCGTTTGTTTCCCCAGTCCGGTCATTGTAATGTTAGCCCGTGTTTTGCCTGTCCCATTCGTTGCTGTTCCTATTAAACCCTGTGTTCGCCCCGACAACTTCCTTCCTGTGCTTCTGTCAACGCTCCGTGCTCCGTGAAGCGTAACACTTTCACTGAGACCCCCAGCTATTAATAATGCAAAGGAAGCATGGAAAGGGGAAAGAAGTGCATTAAGGAATCTTACTGGATCACCTGAGGGTCCTGGTTTTCCTGCTTGGCCATTGGCTCCCTGGAAATCATAGGGAAAAGAAGGTAGCTGGAAAACTGTCAGACACACATTACCCAAACCAAACAGAATGTGTGTACACCAATCATCTGTGCATAGGGCTCCTGGGAAGCTTTGGATCAGCCCTGCTTGAATGAATTTGCAGCTTCCCATTCAGAGCTCACAGAAGACATTGGGGATGAAGGACAAACTCCATGTATGTGTGGGACGGTGGTGGAAAGACCCCCAGGAGCTCACATTGTCACCAGGGAGTCCAGGTTCCCCTATGTCTCCCTCATCACCTGGTCCTCCCTGAAGAAACACAGGGGAGCCCATCAACCCTGACATTTTCTAAAGCCGACAGTTTGGGGTTTCCATTGACTTATATCAAATAGACACAGTTTTACATTCCCGTAGGGATATTGTGTAGGTTTCACCCATCTCATCTTACCCTCTATGACAGACATAGATAGGAGTAAGTTTTGGGGTCTGAGGGCAGGGTTAGCCAGCTTCCAGTGCCCTTGGGGTGATCGGGGGTTAAGGGACCAATAGTGATACAATTACTCTGCCAGATACCGGATTAAATGCCACAACTTTCCCAGAAATGGATACAAATCCATTCCTCCCCACAGCTATAAGACTTTACAACACATCACTGCAGTGACATACTCATCCCCTTTCCTGTTCATCCATACAACTACCATTGTGTATATGTTTTTTTCTTTAAATTTTTACTTCTATTTATACAGCTAGAAATTGTTTTCTATTGTTTTTATTGTCTATATTGTACTTTTGCTGATCCTATGGATCCTGTTACACTGTCTTTTTTATTACTGCTGCTGTTTCTAAGAAATTTCCCCATTGTGGGATTAATAAAGTTAATCTAATCTAATCTAATCTAATCTAATCTAATCTAATCTAATCTAATCTAATCTAATCTAATGCCATCATAACACACCTTACACTAGCGTAATCAGTGCAGTTTAACATATAATGGGTGGAAAAACACTTGCTTGATCTCCTTTGTTACCGGGAGGACCTTCCTCGCCCGATTTGCCCTGTGGTGTTACAAAAAAGCCAAACTGTGAGTATACTTCACATTGCCAATTATTACCATATTGAACAAAAGCTATTTTGTTATTTTCATATGTTATGAACAATAGTATGAACTACAGTATGAGTGTAAAACATCCCACTATTGATGATCTAAAATGCAAAACAGGAAAATCAAGAAACACTACACTACATAGGAAAAATGTATTTCTTATGTAAACTTCCATTTAAAAACAGTGCATCCTGTTTTAGTGTCTATAGCTACTCAGGTGGAGTGGACAGCTAAAGGTACAAAATCACTGCAGGGATTCTCCGGAATAGCATATACAGCCTATATCAGTCAATCAGGAAAGTGTCAAGAAGCAGCAGTACTGTAAGTATGTTTAACTACAGTACAGTACATATGTGTCCGCATGTTTTCTTATAGTATACAGTATATACAGTATACACAGTATACAGTATACATTTTCTACCTTAAAATCATTACTGGGTTTTAGTAAAACAGCCCTTTTAGTGTGTAAACAAACATAATGCTTGAGAGAAGTGCTTATTTCTTTCTGTCATTTTTATCTCCACAAAATATTTGAAGTGAAAAATTCCTGTGGAACAAGGTAATTAATAAGGCAATGCAATTGTAATTACCTGTGGTCCTTGTACTCCAGGAAATCCGACCATACCGTCAAAGCCGGGCTCTCCCTACGTAAAGGTACAGCTGTAATCACAGTCACGTTGAAACAGCAGGGTACTTTAAGACAAGCCCTTCACCTAATACAGTGTATATATTTCAGGTCCATTACAATGGTACCTAGGCAATATTACACTGTGGATGAGGGTTTCGTTGGGTACCTAATCTGACTAGTGCATGGTTAAAACCAGCATTTGACTTTAAATTTAAGAGACTTATTATGAGGCTTGGTTGTCATAATTTCCCTAAACCTCCCTATCAGGTGGCTTGACTATTTGGACTTTCAGTGTGCAAAATGGAGCATGCAGAAGAATAACTGAATGATGCAATGCGATGGTTGCACACATGAGTGTTGGTGAAAATGATAATACTCACTGGGGGGCCAGCTGATCCCCTGGGTCCTCGAAATCCTGGCTGGCCCTAAAATACAGAACACATTCGTTGGTGGTGAAATACTGGCTTGTGTCCGTTGGCTTTTATTGCTTAATCAGCTCTTACCGGGGCCCCGCTGACCCCAGGGACTCCCCTTATCCCTCTTGGCCCCATGATTCCCTAAAAAATGTTGGGGAGATTATTTGATTGGTTGAATAAGGGGTAAATGGTAGAGTGTTATTTATGAAAAGGGGATGAAAAAGTGGGCCTTACAGGAGGTCCTGGTGGTCCGGTGAATCCAGGCGGTCCAGTTTCACCCTTTAAGAAATCCATTCGGAATAATACAATTATTTGCAGATATGAGAACCAGATTAAGCGGGGTGGGAAATGTGGTCCTCACCGTGATGCCAGGCATTCCCATAAATCCTGGGGGGCCTCTAGCTCCAGGCAGCCCCTGGAAAACACAAGAAAATTAGTCTTGGGCGGGGGCACAGGAGAGATTTTTGAAGTGGGGGGGAACCAAACAGTGAACAAAAGGTCTCAACTCTTAAGCTTATCCAGCCATGCTTGATGAGGCACTTATATCAATGATTGATGAGGCGTGATTTAATATACAAAACATTTAGATTGACAAGTACAATGTTACACTCTTGTCTGGTATGGAGCTGCCAATCACCCAGAAATGGCCTATTAGGCAATAGCCTAAACAACAGATTTCTGCAAGCTTACATTTACTCAGCCCCAGTATTCTGTAATGTTACATACAGTATTATGTGAGGACGCATTCATACATTTATCGCTTTACTCTAACAGATATAATTTAATGTTAGCTCAAACTTGGGTGAAGTTGTTTTCTTTGTTGCAGTAAAATAAATTAGCCTGTCAGAGAAATGGGGAAATTATGTTGACAACTGAATCCAAGATAGGCTGGGAATAGATTAAGCCTATATAAAATTTTCATTGCTTGCTATTTGAAAGAATTCTGTGACAGATCTTTGTTTTTTGTCTGGGTTGCTTGTGTGCTGTATTGCATGCCGCTTTGGTCCGTGTGACTAAACCTGCATCTCTGTTCTCAGCTTGTTCAGGACCCAAAACCCGCAACAGCAGAATACAAACATAATGCACAAAGTTACAAATGCAGCAAGTATAGATGTTTCTGAATAAAATGTTTTAGAGAGTGATCTTGCTGTTTGAGTTATTTATCCTTCGTTAAATTGGTAGGTCTTCGTTTAAGTGAAACCTTTTAAAGCCTTGTGCAGGCAAATAGGAATGCGTGCATTTCACTCTGTCTGCCTACAAATGAGATAAAGGGAGACAGTGTGAGCACGCGTGCGCATGCACAGGGATGCACACGCATGTGAGGGGACTCCAACCTGCAGCAAACACGTGCTGTGAGTTGTTTGTGATGGTCAACACAGTTTTATGAGCTCAAACTTCACAGTATTTAATCCTATTTAGGGCTGCTACTAATCAAAGTTATGTTAGTTTTACCCCTTCAAAACTGGGAGGATGGATCAGAATCCCCGTATAACTGGTCTTGGGCCTATAAAACCTTTGTATAGTATCTCATTAAAACTTTCACTCAGACAAATTAACATCCATCTTGATGAGGGGGCCAAACATCCACAATAATACATGAATATCCCAAGTTCTTGACAAGTATCTTCATGTGTCTGCTCTCAAACCACAGCCACCACCAAAGACCTTTATTTACCTTTATTTGTTCATGTATATATCAGAGTGTTAGCTTAGCTTTTGTATTTAATCTTAAGCAGGGCTCTCAAGTCTTGAAGACAGGCAAGAGTGACATTCCACAGGATGCCTTTTCATCGGTTGTTGTGTTGCATTTTACCCAGATACAGTAGTACTATTTCCTGATTGGCTATTCTGTAGGCCCTTTCTTTTTTTTGATTGGCTGGTAAGTGACAGGCTCTAATGGTGCGTTCGTTCTCTCCAAGTCGGAACTCAGATGAAAACGTCATGAAAAACGTCACTTCCCGTCGGAAACACGCCTCTTATGACGTTGATGTCAGACAAGATTTTGTTGTCCGAGTTGCCCCTGTGACGTAATTTCAACATGGCGGATTACACACTCAACAGTAATTCTGTTTTATAAATCTTTAAAAATGTTTATTTTGTTAAATGCATAAATAGTTATAAATGTAATTGCACGTGTTCGATTTAGAGAATACCATATCATGAGCGTAAACAGTATCCTAGCATGCAATATCAGATTTTTACCAGACTTGTTAGTGTCTTTGGTTTGTTTGTAGTTTATTTGCCTCTCGAAAAAAGAATATCGCTATGAATGTAATAAAATATTTTTAATATTTTAAAGCTTTTAATGTGGTTTGACTAGTTCGTATTTGTTTGTCTCTCGGAAAAAATAATCTCACTCCAAATCTGCTAAAATATAAAGCAACAACACACAGCAGCGTGTTCATGGAGGCAGCCATGTTTGTTCCGAGATGTGGTAGCTCGAACGGGGGATTGTCGGACGTGATGTCACTCAACTCAGAATTTTCGAATGCCGAGAGAAAAACTAATGCACCATTAGACTCCAGTGGAGACGTGCTTGTTTTATAGTGAGGCGCTACTGTTCCGCGGTCTGAGTAATATTGGGCGCTGCGGCATATTAGCCTACAAATTATTTTTCCGCGTGAGAAATGCAATGTGTGGCGGGAGTGCATGACGAAAGACTGAAAAGAGTGACTGTCACTCTCAATGCGTGACACTTGAGAGCCCTGATCTTAAGTAATATGATGGCATGCTCTTCAGTACATGACTGAGAAAGGGTGCTGTGTGACTTGACACTCACCATGTTTCCCATAATGCCGAGCAGGCCCCTCTCTCCTTTCTTCCCCTACAGATGCAAAAGAACAGCAGGAATTAAGGCACTGTTCCCCAGACTTCACACGGATGACAGATTCTGCTGGAAATGGTTATCCTCAATGTTTTCAGTCCTGTCTCGATGCCTAAGATGCCTTCATGAATTAAGAACTAATTCAGCTTATCAATTGTATCAGAATTCAGGGTAATATTCATAAAATTAAAATGACATACTGATTTTATTATTTTTTTTATCAGCTAGGAAATTTCATTAACGCAGAATCTCTGCATGTCCCTGGTTGTTCCTCACTAACCTCACATTTCAGAATATTAAACATTCTTGAGAGATCATTAAATGTGTATGTATACAGGTATGTAAACAATGGGCCTAAGTGTTTTCTTAAATTTGTTCTTGAGAAAGGTCTTAAAAATGTCTACGTAAGATACACAACGTGTTCTTAAACCACAGAATTGTTCACAAATATATTCTTACAATGATGAATACCGTTGTCCCCATAAATTGAAAACGCATGTCAGTTCCAAATTAGTGTAGGTAAACTCCCTGCTGATCCCCATGAAAGGGCAAGAGATTGCAGGGTCATGTGCAGGGTCAGGTTCTGTATTATGAATGATAAAAATACTATTGTAGTTTAACTCCTATATTATACAATTGTAGAATGAAAAAAATGACAATATAAAGAAATTTCTTCTTAAGTCACTGTTGGTGAATGTGGCCCAGTGTGCTTTATACTTTGTAGTGAGGTTTTCAAATGGTTTGCCTATTTGGATTAACTGTCAAAGAAAAAAGAAACTGTCAAATAACAATTGTGGTGTTCACAGGTCTGACCTGCTCCCCTTTTGCCCCTTTGTCTCCTTGTGGCCCCGTTTCTCCTTGGTAACCCTGAAAAGGAGAGACAATGCATTAAACACTGCAATCTATCAGCAGAAATGAATCACTAGCATTAATTCTCAGTGTAAGGACAGCTTGAAAGGCATTAGACCGAGAAACAGCAGATATGGCCTAAGTCTAAACTGTCTATAAACTTTTAGCCCTTGTGGAACAAAAAGAAAAGGTATATTTAGTTTCTACAAAGGTGGCCATCATCGCAGCCTCAAGGAGAAGTATGAAATCCACAAAGAAATGACGTGCAGTCTTACCCACCCACCCGGCTCCCCTTTGCTGCCCATCTCCCCCCTGTAGCCCCTCGGACCCTGGAGGAAGAAACGCGTGTGTCAGTCAGACAGGTTTTTGTCAAAAAGAACATTCCCTGCTTTGAAGTAATATTGCAGTAAAGCACGTTTTATGGTAACTGTGTTGAAAATATCACTCAGCAAAGCTCAGTGATTCTCCATCAGTCCAATGCTGTGCTATTACCACCTGCTGCAACGTTTAGTGCCGGCCCACCCTGCTACAGGCATGTGCTGAGACTCAGACCTTCAGACTGGTGACTGCTGGGCAGCTGAAGTCACTGCCTGCATTCAGGAGGCGTTAATGTAGAAGATGGTGAATATGAGTCCTCTGTCATAGTGACATCAGCCGCTAGCATTTCATATGGTTAATTAACCACTTATCGATCTATCACTGGGATTGTGATTCTGTGTAAAGCAATGCTATAAGTTTGAACTGCACATTACACTGGCAGGGTCACATGTTTGACTAAGTGACTTTCACATTCACAACCACTATATAAATATATTACTGTGAATGCTGAAAGTGCTGGTTTCTCACCTTCATTCCTGACGGTCCAGCTGGACTATCGACAGCAGCAGTTCCTGGGATTCCATCTCTGCCCGGTCTGCCTAAGGGCCCTGGAATTCCTGGGGGCCCCAGTGGCCCCTGAATGACACAGACGCATGTACATTTTATGTAATTCTGTAACTGAAATAACTTATGTAGGAATATGTAGGAAGAGAGCACAAATAAATGTGCAAAAAAAAACAATAAACAAAACTTTATTTTTGGGAAATAATAAGGACACTTTGGACCCACGATTCCACGAAATTTGCTGTTGCAGGTGGATCTTACTGCCTTTGTGAGGTCCTGTCAGTATGTATGGTATAAATTAATTAGACCTCTGTAGAGGGTGCTCAGGCCCCCCCTCCCCCCATAGCAGGGTATATAACCCCTCCACCCTAGTAGGATATTTAAACTTCCTGGCCAGGTGGGAGAAGGAAACATGAATTAGCAATGGCAGTATAATATAGGTGTGGTTAGTTACTGAAGAAAACAGAGATACCTACGATTTTCCCTCCATCTCCTTTGCTCCCCTGTTTTCCAGGTACCCCTGGAGGCCCCTGGAAAGAGAGACAGAAGCTGAATGTTTTTTTGCATAAAGCAAAATATTACTGAAATGAAATGTCCACAAAAATTTGAGCTTTATATATATTTTTATATACATGTACCAAAAAAAATTCTATATTCCCAAAATTTCATATAAACACAATGATGCCCCTGAGATGATGTCATCATACTTACAGGTGGCCCTGCATCTCCCTGGGGTCCGAAATGTCCTGGGGGGCCTTTCATTCTCTGAAGATAACACACAATAAGTGTACATAATGCATATACTGTAAACACATATCTTTACTATTTGTTATTTAACTGGATATTTTAGATAAATATTTTTACCATTGAAACAATTTAATTTTTGGTCTATGAAGTAATTACACCAGGGACGTTGCTTGGGTCTTAAGACATCAGAGGCTTAGCCCAGAACCTTAGGGGGTGTTCCCTGAAGCTGGATTTCTTGCTTACCCAGATAATTTGTTGAATTTAGGATAGTCTGGGATAAATGAAAGTGAACAAAGACAAAGTCCATCTAGGCCAGACTACCTTAAACCCAACAAGTTATCCGGCTAGGCAAGAAATCCTACTGTGAGGAACATCCTTCTAATCTACCCAAGGGTCATCAAACTGAATTCTCCATATGGTAAGCAAATCAGTCTGGTCAGCTGACAAAGTGAATTCTGATTGGATCAGTTTCTCCACATGGATCATTAAATTCCCACATGGTAAGTGTGTAGCTCAATAGACAGATGGTACTGAAAAACTGCTGAAGTCAAAGTCATACCTACAGTAGTGCCTAAAACCTTGGTGATTGCAGAAGAACTTAAAGCGAAAGAAGTTATCCATAGAATAAACTTACCGGCCAAGCTGCAACAAACTTTCTGTAAAATGTATTATTCTGTAATAAAATTGGACATAAAGAATTAGCAAACAGCTGTGTGCACAATATACAGTGGGTACGGAAAGTATTCAGACCCCCTTCAATTTTTCACTCTTTGTTATATTGCAGCCATTTGCTAA
>JAODLC010000036.1:23143368-23165418 GCA_026781145.1 Hippopotamyrus pictus | reverse complement strand
GAAAAAAATAATTTTAAATGATTTTAGCAAATGGCTGCAATATAACAAAGAGTGAAAAATTGAAGGGGGTCTGAATATTTTCCGTACCCACTGTACATAGCATTAGGCCTGTCATGATAATATCTGTTGGACGATATATTGTCCCAAAAACAATTGCACTAAAGAATATTACTGTCATTTTAAGATCATTTTATACCACTGATATAATGATAACATAATACCATAATAATGCAAGAATATTGTCAAGGCTTTGTTAACAAAAATTGCATTATATATTAATCATTTGGCACAGGGGTATAAAGATCATTCATTCCGTTACAGACAATATACTGGCGACCCAGTTTTGCAGAGGGTCCACTCTGAAGCGAATGAAATTCCACTGTTCATCTGCCAGGGCAAATGGAACAGGAAGTCGTAAATCTTGTTATTAACTGTATTTTGCTATTGGATAAATTTGTTCATCCACAAGTGCAGATTCGTAAGAACACCCCAAAGAACTCCTCTCCTATTTTGGTGCATTTGGGGACTTGAAGAAGAAAATACAATGAGACATTTACAGCTGGCTGAGGACTTTAATTTGTTGGAAGATCTCTAATTGTTTTTTGTAATTTTATTTCATTTAGCCACCCATATTTTAAATTTTTTTTTTAAACTTTGATCTTTGTTTTGTGTTGCTCCCATTGTGCTCGGATATTTTTCATACTATGGATGTTATCTGGATGGTTTTGCACCTTTTTGTTTGAATAATTACATTTTGAGGATTAATTTAAAAAAAGCTAAAAAAAAAAAAAAAAAAAAAAAGAATAGGAAGTCAGAAAAGTCAGACCAAAGATTGTATATAAATACCTTTTAAAATTCCTTTTCTACCCTTTATGTTCAGGATGACAACAAAAATGGCTAGTTTGAAGAATGGTTGACTGTGTAAGTCTGGAAATATTGGCATTTGTAGGATTCCTTGCTGCAGGATTATAAAGACTCCCAGATGGCTGCAAACTGAACTAAAATATGTTTGTACTGTAACGCCATATACTTGTATATATTACTTTAGGTTTTTGTGATTTTATTTCTAGGGAGAGACGGAAAGTTGAAAGACTTTGCTGGCCACTGCAAAATGTGGTAATGTGGTGGCGTTGGCTATTTATGGCTCAAGTTCATTGGACAAGATGCACAAAGACAAACAATGAAATCATTACTTTGTTTAAGTAGTTAAAAGTTAAGGGGAAGTATTTGACATTTGATTTTATTTTATCTCAGTTTTGGAACCAATATTTATAGTTGTAGTTTACTTGTGGTTTTCACATCTTATTTTGTTTCAGTTTATTGAAATGTATTCGTTGATGATTATAACCCTGGCTTGTGTACTGAAAGAACATGTTGCATTAGTTTTAGTAAGATTATTTATTCTTATAACATCCATACCACACTTAATAAACTTGACTTTTAAAACCAGTGTTAGTGCGAGGAGTATGAACATCCAGGACTAGGCATGGTGCAGCACTGTGTCGCATCCATTGCGGTGCATATACTTTTGCGTGAATGAATCAACCCCAGCGCGAATGGCTAAATTCATTCTTATGTAAACACAATTTGCCAATATTGAGGCCTTTTCCATATCAGGCTTTTGAAAAAGAAACCACATATAGTGCGATGATTCCTTAATGAAATTAGCAAGACAGGCTGATATATCAGTCAATAGAGGATGTTCTTAGCTGTTCATCGAAACAGGTGTGTTTGTCTCTGTTTGTCTGTAGACACATGACCTAGTGGTACCTTAAAGGCCTGCCACTCTTCTTCAGAGGTCTTCCACACGATGATGGCGGGCATTCCAGGAGGACCAACGGGTCCCCGGTAGCCTGTACGCCCTGTTTGGCCCATGACTCCTGGGTAGCCCTGGGGTCAAACAGAAGAACCAATCTCAAGACACTTTGTCATGAGGGCTGCAGCAAGAAGAACCAATGAACAAATCTGTGTCACTTTCTTTGGTATTAATTATACCCAATAGGAAGACAGCTAACATTTGATTGGTTTACAACTAAAGTCTTTTCAACAAACAGTGGCTAACAACAGGAACTCTCAGACTATACCTACTTTGTCTCCTTCTGGCCCAGGTGATCCAGATAATCCAGGAGGGCCCTGCTGCCCCTGAAAAACATGGTAAAGGAACAATAGTCATCATTAAATCACTACAGACATGATATATTAATGTTAAATATCAAGCCTTGACTTTGTTATCGAAAATGATTTTATTGTCAATCACTGCTGGGGTAATTCTGTGAGATATTTCTGCCCAGCCTAGAGCACAAGGTAGGGGGACACCAACACCCCAGACCAGGCCCATTGTGATGAGCTCTCTGACGTCTCAGGTCTATTTAACAAAGCCTAAATACACTACTGCTGCTATTTCTATGTTGTAAGGCATTGCTTTTGGAAAGACCATCAGTTTGTTTGACCAGCACTTATTTAAAGGTTAGAGGGCCCTTTTGGGTCCCCCTTGACTCAGTTTTCCCCCCTGCTGGCGGCCCTGTCCCGGGCATGCCTACCCACAGCCTTTGGTCTTTGGCCTAAGGGAGGAAACCTGGATGATTCAGAAGAATATACGAGCTCTACACACAGACCAGAAGTGGGATTCAAAACCCCAAACGCTTGGCGTGTAAAGTAACTGTGCATTTTATACATTACATTACATACAAAATAATAAGAAATATACAATGTTAGACTAAAGATGTGTAATCAGGTAACTTATTTTTTGCTTCTGTGAGTCACGTAAGCTGTGTCAATGCCACCATAAGAAGTCGGCTGCTTCAGTCTTGCCCCCCCAAGACAAGAATGCTGTAGTAACACCAAAACACCAGAAGAGGGCAGGGGTGACAAGCTCATCTCTTTGTACGTTTCCTTCAGATCGTCATGTTGCTATGAGACGCTATGCAGTCAGAATGCACCCTCTATTTAATAAATTCTGGGAAATAGGCATCTTGAGGTCAAGTTTTGCCAGTAGCTTGATTGTTAATGAGAAACCAGTCTGGGCTCAGGAGTACTCCACTCCAGAATGGTATCTCGTTTTATCACACTGAGGGATGTAAACATACCATGAAAGTGCACAAATGCTTTGCATTTTTCGTTTGATTTATATGACTCTGAATTCTCTGGAGCTCACAACAAAATGTTATGGATTTACAACCATCAGAGAGAAATATTCACTACTGGAAATGACCCTTGATATGTCATTGGTGACCTCTTAGAAAAAAAAAAAAAACCTCACACCAGACTTATAGCTTTAACTAGCTTTTCAAATTTACCTTAAACTTGTTTACAATATAAAGTATGTTTTGAAGCAACACATAATAAATGAATATATAATCCACCCCTCTTCCAGCTGCTTATGCTGGTTAGTGTTGCAGGGGGCAGCACAGGGTGCAAGATTGAGGACCACTCCAGATAGGATGCCAGTCCATCACAGGACACAGACATGCACACTCTGACTATGCTGCTCACTATTCCTAACTGCATGTCCTTGGACTGCAGGAGAAAACCTCACAGACATGGGAAGAAAATGTAGACTCCAGATATAGACTCTAGACCGAACTCAAACCATCAACTCTGGAAATGTGAGGTGATAGTGCTTAGCCACTGAGCCACCCATAAAAGAACAGAAGGACCAAGACAAACCCCCAAATTCTGAGCAATAAGCATAAATTCTGCATGCCAAAGCTGTACCATTTTTTCTGAGAGACATTGTTTTCTTACCCTTGGCCCTGGAGGTCCAGCTATAGAGGGTAGTCTTCTGTCCACATCAGCATGTCCTGGTGGCAAATTGCCTGAAAGGAAAGGATCAAAGTCAACTTTCATTTTAGGCATCTTCTAAGATTTATAGTAGACAAACTAATTTCCAAGGGACAACATCTGATAAATGACCAGCTGCTACTTTGACTGTGTTCCCTCTAGTACCACAAACTGCTTCTTAGAGCAGCTGACCAATGAGAAGTAACGTCCCCAGAATAAGACTGGCAACCTCACGGGCTTCCCACACAAACTTTAGTGCTAACCATCTTTTCTTTGTGGAATTCAGAGTGACCACATCCTGCATGTTACCTGAAACATGACCTTGGCTTTCTGAGGACTCTGCAGTCTTTTCTGGCAATGCTGTAATGCTCACAGTTTCATCTAAATCTTCAGGTATCTCCATAGTGTCAGTCTTCCCTGTTATGTCCCTCTCTTTTTTGGGGTCTCCTGAGGCCACTTGCGGTTCGCTTTGTGACATGTCCCCTGACACTGTTATTTCTCCCTCTGCCCCCGTCGTTATTGTCTCCATCACTGGATCATCTGGCAGTTCCGTTGGTAGTACTTGGCTGATTTCTTCTGCAGCTGTTTTGTCTAACTCACTTTTCCCTGTCGATTTTCTGAGATTCTCAGATTTTCCCATCATTTCAGAATCTCTCACACCCAGAGCTCTGGGCCATTCATGTGAGGTTTTTACGGCAAATCCTCCTGGGCTGTGTGTCAGATTTTGAGAAGGTAATATTTGTAACACAGTGGAATTTGCTTTCTCATTTGTAAAATGTCTTGTCCCCGCAGACTCTCTTCTTTCTGTTTGAAGAACTCTCCCTTTGGAATCTGGTGACTTCTGCATTTGTGTTCTTTCTGACAATTTTTTTGGTCCATCAATTTTATCTACAACATCTTCTGAATCATCTGTCTCAGTACTCCTCATCAGTTTAGTCGGACCTTCTAGATCTGCATGAGGAGATGGAATGGTGTTTTCCACTGATTCAGTAGGAGTCTTGATCTCTTCTTTGCCTGCTTTCTGTGATGTTGGGTTTGAAGTTGTGCTTGGGGCTGACAAAGGTGGATTATCAGTAGTTCTGTAGTTCTTACTGAGTGTCCCTGAACCAGCCAGTCTCACGATCCCTTCTGGAAATGACAGTGGAGGTACAGGCTCTGTCAAGGTTTCTGTTACAGGTCCCTCTGTTATGGTTTTTAAAGTCTTTGTGATGCCTGACATTCCTTCATTTCCCATCCCAATCCTTCGTCCTGTCGGACCCAACTTTACAACCTTCTGTCTTTGGGCAGATCCCAGCGTTTGGTTCCCAACACTTCTTGATGGAAACATGACTTCAGCTTGTTTGCTTATACCTGTCAACTTCACAGTCAAAAAAGAGGTGAAAATTAACTGTATTAATTAATTAACTGTATTTTATTGCAAGAATCACCTCTGATCTTAATCATTTCCAAAAACAGAAACAAATACTAGGATGTCATAATGAGTTAACAATACAATTAAAATTTATAAAGACACAACATCGAAAGTAAAACATTCAGATGACACATTGGGATTAAATTTCCCATTTGCGAGCTAACTAACATTGGTTTTCATACTGAAATTAAGTTTATATGATGAAATGATCTTGATTTTTAAATTCAGAGTAAAGTGACTGGCGTAAACTCCCAGAAACAGAAAGTAAAATCGTTGGGACTTGACCTGGATAATAGGTGGAAGGTGAATGGGTGTTGTACCAATCAGGAAGCCAGAGAAGCTGATTATTTAGTTTGTACTGGTCTTGATAGCTGAGTTAGGTTGATGAAAACTTCCAAGATTCTGAACATTCACTGTAGGCTGTTAATTAGAGGTGCATCGGTTGTATTGCCTAACCATCAGTATTGGCCGATACAGCAACAATCGGCCATCAGCTGATGATTAAAAATGAGCCGATATTTACTGTCAATAACTCCCTTTAAAACGGTAACCCATATTGCTTTGAACTCCCATGTACTTCGTTGCTGGGTGGAATTATTTTAACATCATTAGAAATGCATTTTGTAAACATTGCTCTGCTAAAATTTCACAAGGTGGGTCTACTAATAAACATTTCAGCACAACAAATTTGATTGCTCTCCCTGAGGTGAGATGGTGAAGAAAATCTGCTCCTATAATGAAGGCTGCAGTGTTGCCAATAATGTTAGTCAGTCAGTAATGTAAGTGTGTGATAGCAAAAGAAAATTCTGTGTAAACAGTGGAAAAATCAAAAGATATTACTCAGAAAATGGCAGAGTTCATCACGCTTGATGATCAGACGTTATAAATGTTACAAAGTATATAAGATGCATACAGTTATAAAATATAGCTCTCTGGGACTGCAGTTGTATGCCAGAGTTTTTTCATATTTTTGGAATGAAATTAATTATTTTTTTTTATTTATTTGGGTGGAGTGTCCCATTAAATTTATTTAAGCAGAACCCCCCAAACAATTAGTATAATTATCAGTGTCAGTTTTCAAAATAATCAGCTATCGGTGCATCACAACTGTTGAAGTGTGTAAGGCCTCACATGTCAAATCTTGACTCCAAACAACTGTGCATTCATACAAATTAAAAATAATTAAGTAAAAGAAATAGGTGTTGAGTAGCTGAGAGAAGGGAACAATTATTAATTTTATTAGACAGGCTGTAACCCTATTATTATCATGCTTAAAAATGACTTCATCCAGAAGATTACCCTACCCTACATGAAAAGCTCATTAACCTGCTTAGTGGTGCATAGCTAGCCAGATGATACTATTGGTACTACCATGGCCTCATACCTTATATTATTCATGTATATAGCAGCAATTCTCTCATACACAGCAAGGACTTCATTTCCCTCTGGTGCCATATATTATTATATTCAGCTATCAGTAGCAACTTCACAATGTGACACATTCGTCAAACATCTAAATTTAGATTGACAGACAGTAGTGGACCTCCTGTGCATCTGGATTTCACTTGCAGGTGATATTTCTATATCTGTATGTATAACTGCTATATTTTATAATGCAATCTACATAACATACATGAACTGAAGTGTAATATTGATGATTAACCTTCTTCACCTCCCAGTTTGTCCCAGTACAGGGTGAGACTCGAGTCTAACCTAGAGACCACTAGACATGAGGCACCCTGGACGGTACACATGTCCGTCGCAAGTCACACACTTGCGTATTTTTGGACTGCAGGAGGAAACTTGCAGGAGTAATGAGAGGACATGTAAATTACTCACACAGAGCCAGAGGCAAGAACCGAAGCCCAGCTCGGAAGGCGTGACGCCAGCGTGTTACCCACTCAGGCAGCCCGAAGAACACAGCACGCGATGCCTCCAAAAACCGCCGCAACAAATTTACAAGGTGCAGCAGAAGTGCCCCGAGAACTCGTCATGGTATTTTAGGAACAAGCCGGCGACTTTAACGTCACAAGATAAAAAGCTTGAGGAAGCCATGGAATACTGCAGAAATTAAAGGGAAAACTTCCCACTGGCTGCGTCTGTACTTGTGGCACGCAGTGCAGTGAATTATCCCGGCAGTAGGACAGGCAGGCATGCAGACAGCATTAGCTAAAGCACAGGATATAACATCAGTAACTGTCAAGCTGTAATGAAATTAGAGCACATTAACCCAATATCTATGTACGTGTTTAATCTTAAAGAGCTTTCAGTGTTATCAATACTTGAATACAAAATTCTAACCTAAAAGAGGGATAGATACAGCTGGGTCAGAAAACAGCGGGAGAGCAAAATACCGAAAATACAGTATATAGGCTTGTTCTGGTCATTTTATAGTTTATTATATAAAATACAATCAAATATAATAATAAAAAATACCCGTGGAGTGCAGCTATATTTATTGTTTTAGAGAAGTCAAGGAGAATAAATTCAAAATGAACATGGAAACGCAGTTAATAGAACAAGGCGCGTATATTCTTTCGCTGAAAAAAATACAACCTCCTTTTTTGAAACCGCTTCTGTTACACACAGACTTCTGGCCGATTTTTATGTTATATATTACAAAGAAAAAGTAAATATAATCTGATATAAACATTTCTCAGAATCAGATTATTCAGAATTCAAAATACTCCTGTTTTCATTCGGAGTAATTCAGACGTTTTCCTTGCGTTTGGTAGGTTGAATATGCAGTACTTTACAGCTGAACATCTCAAGTACCATTATCATCAACGTCCCTTGAAAACTAAATCTCCATTAATATACCCTGCCCGATGGAGAGAATAGCTATAAAGTTAACCACTCAACAAGCTCTTTTGCAAGTGGCCCATATTTTAATGAGAATATTCAGTATTGTAAGGAAAAAAAACGTTTTGACTGGTGTATTGTAAAAAGCAGCGTGCTGGCCTGAATTATACAGAATTAGTATTAAAATCATGCCCATTTTCCCAGGGCATGATGGGATTACAAAGCTAACGGCATGTTTTATGGAGCCTGAAAATAATAATAGCACTGGGGGCATAGAGACAGTTAAATGGCTGGCTGTGTAAATGTGATTTACAAGGAAATAGCAGGGAACTGTATCACAAAGCCGGATTTCTTACTTAGCCGGTTAACTTTGAGGCTAAGTAGAGGCAATTAACTCTAAGTAGAGTTTAATGTCTTAGATTTTTATTTTTTTTAAGGTGGCACTAAAACGCCGTCGTACGTAGTAAAGTTACTGTGTTAATGCGAAAAAAATGACAAAACTAATCAAAAAACTGAGCAAAATTTATCTTTAATCTTATACAAACAGATTGTTTATTGTGGATTACATGCAATAAAGATGAGATATTTAAAAACATTTTCTACATTTTGTGTTACAAATTTTTGGCTACCTATTTGTAGAAAATTGTTAAAAATGGTCAAATCAGAGCAACAAATGACATGATTTTAATATACTTAAAAAGGTACAGTATAATAGGGTAATAAACCTATCTCTGGCCTCCACCAAGCCTGAGAAGATAATATTGGCTGTGAGATTTCTGTGTGTTGGCAGAATTGTGCTAAATACATCCATGCCTCATCTTTTTGTGTAAGAAATGGTCTTGTGCAATTTAAGGTTGTGTATTGTCTTCACTTATCTAGGGCTAAACTATCTCTTTTGCAGTGGATCAAAGAGGTGATGTTCCATCTCACAAAAAGTGTAAAGTAGCTTGGTTAGCTTGGTCATTAGTTTTGTGGAGTCTTTGTCGATGTCTTAGTGGGGTGGAGCCCAGTTATTTCGGTGCCTTTAAAGAATTCTGAAAGGGAGGACCCTTTTCTGCCCTTTCTTGAGACAAAGAAGTGCCTTGGGTGGGGAACCGATGTCTGTACCTCTATAAAATGTATAAATAAAGGGAAAAAAAAATCCCACGTTTGTGAGAATGACCCATATTTTAAAATTTGTTTATGATTTAACGTAAACGCCAGATGTACAGATTATTAATTTCATTCATTATGACTTTAAAATCTATGCCATGTGTTAATGCGATACATTTCCCAGCTGTACTGTATATAATATATAAATATTGTCACGCACTGCATTCCTTTCCCCTCGTTCTCTCCATTGTGTAGCTCAAATGAGCCACATCTGTTACTTGTTTAATCTTGCCTCTTGTTACAGCCATTGTGTGGATCACCCCAGGTGCCTCTTGTCTGCTCCCTCGTCAGTGGTGTATATACAGTAGTGCCTCCCTGCTTTGAGCTCCCCAGTCCAGTCATTGATGTCACTGCTTGCCTGTGCCCTGTGCCTGATCCTTCCTACCCTGTTTTGACCCCTCATGGTCCATTTTTCTTTTGCCCTGCCTGTGTGTTAATTTAACAAAGCCGCCTTTGGTTTTCCCCATGCCTGCCTTTGCCTGCATCCTTGCCCGTGACGTGATAAATATATACCTATATAAAGAAAGGAATAAATAAATATTTAAACAATTAATTGTGTCCTTTTATTTTTAAACAATTCAATAAAATGTATATTTCAAAATAACTAATGTCATCTATGTATAATCCGTAAACTGTATTTCATAATAATGCTGTGATTTTCATTACACTGCCATTATTATAAGATATTACTTTACATAATGCAAACTTTTCACATTCATATATTTTCAAATGATGGTATTCTGATCCAGCTTTTTATTATTTCATAATGCATCTTTTTATAATAATTATGTGCTCTGTCAGTCACTTTGTGAGAGAGGGCCTGAGCTTGAGATTGGATCAAGTGTTCACTATGAATGAAGACGGAACATCAAACAAGAACAATGGTGCTGTCATCTCAAATTTCTTCCTCCATCTGACTTTGGGGGTAGCAAGTTGCTCAGCAGGCTAAGCTTCTGTGCCTGTAGTCAGAAGGCTGCAGGTCTGGGCTCCCTCACATGTTTATGGGTCCTTGAGCGAGGCCCTTAACCCCCAACTCGCTAAGTGCGGTAACAGTTGGCTGCCCTTCACAGCCAGCTTGCTCACACCTGTAGAGAGCAAGTTGGGGGGAGGCATAAAAAGAATTTCCCCACAGGGATTGATGGAGTATCTATTACTATTCCTCCCCTCTCTGACATATTACTCCACTGTTTAGCTGATCACTAGAAGTACATAATCTGAAAATCGTGGCGTGACCCCCCCCCCCCCCCCCCCCCAGTCCATTTCTTAAACCACACTTTATTAAACATGTCACTGTTTTAATTAACTAATAAATTTTGTTTGACATAAGTTACTCAACTTTGGAGTCGCATTCTCAACCATAATTTTCCAGATGGATATGTGTATTTTATGCTGCAAGCAAGTCCCACTTGGATAATCCGACTAGAGAGTTGGGAAATCATAATTATGACATGACGCGTGTTCAAGTGGTTGATTCGGAGCAAAATGGAGGCGATGAGAGCTACTTTTTGTTTTGCTGTCGTTTTCATTCCTCCAACGCCAAACGCATTTGTGTTAATTGAACTTTTTGTAATTCCTTGCTCAAATATCAGGGAGCTGACAAGCTATATGTATCCAATATTAAGACAAAACCTGTCATTATTTTTCAAGCTACACAATTTAATAACAATCTCCTTGACATTCAAAGCAATTAAGAGTTTAGCAATGACGCGCTACATAAAATTTACTACTTTCAAAATAATTTGCCCTTCACAGTGGAGCTATCCATTGCCTCCACCATGACTGTTGTAATGACACCCCCCCCCAACTCAGGAACTCAGGGCTTTTTGAAAATCCTGAATTTCCCACTGGTAAATACAACATCGCAGTGACATTCATTTGCTCTCATCTCGTATTTTCGATTGTCCCCCAATTTTCGTGAATGTGTGGTTTTTCAGGAACGCGTTAGTCACGTTGAAGTGGGACTGTCAGTACTGTACATGGACATATCTGTAATGAAAGCAGTCCCAAAATCCACACCTGAAATCCTACACACACACATACACATGCACACAAATACACACAAACAGGTTTGTGATTATTGTAATATCTTTGTGGGCTTAACCCCTATCCAGCCCTAACCTTAACCATAAGTAAGAAAATACAGTTTTTAACTTTTTTGATTGCATTCACAGATCCTTGTGGGGACCTGAAAAATGGTCCCCCACAACGTCAAATAATAGGTTTTTAACCACATTGTGAGGGATATTTGGTCCCAGCAATGTAATATAAACCTAATACACACACACACACACAAACACACTCAGGAACCATTTTGTTATCATTTTAAATGTTATTTACAGAGATGTTTTTTTGAAATCATCAAACTGTGTGCTAGCTTATATATCGATCAAGTCTATTTCTTGACCAGCTTGAAGAAAACAGGACTTTTTGAACTGTAAACTTCTCTGTACATTTTGGTGTCTCACTGTCAATTTCAGGGTTAAGCCCCAGAGTGGAAATTAATTCACCTTTGTGAATATTGCTGAGAAAATAATTTACTATTTTAAAATTATATTATCCATCCATCTAATTTCCTTAATCACGTATCCAGTCATGCTGATCCTGGAGCCTATTTTAGGAAGCATGGGATAGAATGAGTAAGGCGATTGTGGGAGAAAATAAGAGAGGGCCAGAGTACCCAGAGGGATCGAACCTGCAGCCCTAGAGCGGTGGGCTATATTATACACCAAATGTACTTTTTTTGATTGAGGTAAATAAATTAGTGACCAAGGTTACTCTTACACAATTTGGTTCAGTTCTGTTTCAGCTTCACTTAAAGAACAAATAAGAGCATCAAATAAAAATATGTCTGAAAGGCTTTCATAAAAAAGAGCAGCAAAATATGGTGAAGTATAAAGAGCTATGTTGGTTACTTTATGCCGATGTCTGGCTTAGTATGGCATGCAGAATAATTCAGCCTTTTCATCGTTTGATCTGTGAGACTGTCACATGACTGTGAAAGATTGCTGTCTCTCGCCAGTGTCCATTCACAGGCAGGTGATAAGGGCTTTGGTTTTCATCCAGGATGTGCCTGACTCACCAGATGGTAAGCTCCTGAAAGAACTGACACATTTCTCCAGCGGAGTGAACACAGAACACAGACACATTTTAACACTCGGTGGTGGATTTGCCCCGATTCCAAAATATGGGGAAAAATGATGACCACAAACCAGGCCAAAGTCTGGCTAAATTTTACCAATAGTATTGAACGTTGTCTCATTTTAAGGTATTTTATCTATGGAATCACGTTATATTTTATAGCTTCTAAAGCAATCAGATTACATCATTTTTTTTCAACGACAAACAGGGAAACCTATGGCAGACTCTCAGTTAGTTGACCAGGTCTTGGCCATTAGGAGATGAAAAATGAAAATTTGACTTACACAGGAAAGCAGCAGAAGGAACAGGGCTGAAGCTTGCATTGTCAGAGGTGGACAGGTGCAGTGTGTCTAATGCACCCAGAGAATGCTAAAACAGAGGCCACTCTGGATCAGAAGCAGTGCCTTGACACTTTTCACATTCAGAGGCCATTGTAGAGGAGACAGTCTGCAAAGATATCCGTCAGGGGCTCCCAGAACACATCCACAAAGCTAGGTTTCCAATGGCCCCTGTGAAGCCTCGGAAAAAAGGTCCAAAAACATTACCCCCCACTTTCACACTGTAATTCTCTGTGGATAGATTCCTTAAAATATTCACCGCAAGTACTTATATTGTTCGATTCTTTTTTTTCCCCTTTAGACCGAGTCCTCTGTTGTTCAGTATGAGGTGTTCGTGCTTTTTTCCTTACTGTCTGTCACTGTGAAAACAGAAAACAGAGTGGGAATGGTTTTTATACAGCATGAGAGGGGACCGGTTACCCACAATGCAGTGGGTTGGCTGGGGAATGTCATCATGTCTCACCCAGATGCCGCTCACACGCAGGGGTCTTTACACACACATGCAAAGGCAGACCAGCCATTATTACCTTGCAATTCATCACTTCATAGCAGCACCTTTTTGATTAAAGCTATTTATTCAGGTCATAAAACATGCAAAAGACACTTTAGTTACAAATCTACTAAATGCTAACATTAACCTTTCTTCGGGATACTACAAATATAGTCGAAATATTCATACACACACACATGGTACATAAATGTATATTGCTCATATATATGTGTGTCTGTGTGTATATATATTTTATTCAGTTATATGAATGCAGGGGCACCATATAGGATGGGACGGTTAGCGCAATTCCAAGGTCCCAGAATCACAGGGGGCCTAAAATTTGGGAACATTATCAGATTGATCTGGGTTGTGAGCCCAGTATAATATGCTTCTATGGGGGCATAAAATCTCTAACTGCATCCCTAATTGCATAGTGCCAAAAAAGGAAGTGAGAGAATTGAACTGATTATTATTTAGCGGGTTTTTTGATACTTAGGAAACGGCTGAATATTTGCAGGATTCAGTGGCATTAAGGTTCAGGGTTGGCATGCCTGGGTGATGGGCCTGACCTAATGTGCTTCAGTAACCACATCCAGCTTTATAAATTTGAAGGGCTACACCCTCTTCTAGTGAGTTCCATTTGCCATGCCATCTCTGCATATTGCCCCTACTTCTGAGGATACCTTAAAAGTCACTTCGCTCCTGCCTCCCCCCTTTTACTTGGGTAGGGTACTGAAGGTTGTGTCAGCAGTGAGGAATGTCACATAGAGGTTACAAAAGCAACTGCCTTATGGGAAGGGGTGTGTGAGAAGCTGGGCAGCCCTGCCTGTCAGAGTGAGGCCCTCGAGTGCATCTCCGAAGGCACAACTGCACCAAAGTTATTGGAAAAGGGATGAGAGGATACAAAGACCTGTAATCAAAAGACAAACCCCCTTCCATAAATACATGACTGCTGACTTCATCAGCTCTAAAAATGCAAGTATAGAATGATGCCAAACTCTGTCAGACCACTAATTGATTTTTAATACCATTGGGAGCTGTGTGTCTCAGCACATTGACCTTAGATACAAGCTCCTTCTGAATGGCAGCGCTGCCATATATTCCTGCTTTGCAAAGCTCACAATGTACAGCTTTTGTGGAAACTGGGTCACGGAGGTGCTGATTCAGTGTTGCGGTTCTTTTGAGGCTGAACTTTTGTAGTGTTTAACAGCTATTATGTTAATTGTCCATCAATCTCTGTTTATTCATGTACAGCATACACAAAATTCTTCAAACAGTTCCCCCAACACATTTTGTATTTTTTTGACTGATGCAACTGCAACTGGAACATCAATACTGTACACTGGCTTTGTTACTTGTCTCATACTGCTATGAAAATTCACATATCAAAGTGCTCAGTGTCGGACCTCGTTTATATATAGTAACTAATTAGCATTTAATGTAATATTACTTACCTCTGCATGTAGCTACGTTTGCAATTCCAGTTTACTCTTTTTGTGTGGTGTTTCCATTGCAGTTTGTTCACTGCCATACATAGTGTAAGATTTAGTATATGTTCATATATTTATTTCCATGTTTGTGTTCAATAATGTATTTGGATCCAGAGGGATGATAAAACTTCCTGTTGCTAATCAGATCCAATCAGATTCATTCTTTCTTTTTTTTTTTTGCAGAATCAGTTAACTTCCTGTCTCTCACTCAAGGTACAATTTAACCGGAACTTAAGATGTGATTGTGCCTGAAGTAGAATAAAATGCACTGAGGACATTAAAGGTGAGTCATATGACTGAGAGGTCTGAATGGAACTAAATTCTATAGTAGGGATTGTACTATAACTGGGGTTTGGGCTGGGAGGAGAAGCCTACTGGCCAAGAGTTTTTAAGCCAAATGATTTAATTACGAAATGGTTACAGTAATGACACTTTTAGTTGAACTGAACTGCATGAAAAGTACCATTCTCCTATAAACCTTGACTGACCTCACTACTGTATATGGAATTCTCCTTTCAGTCTAACTTCACAGCTCTCTGTAAAGTCTTTCAGGAAGATGACAAATTTACCTCACCATAACAGCGTGACACCTAACGTTCAAGTTCACGTCTCTCGCTAACACTCTTCATGTAACATTATTTTTAAAGACACAACCTTTAATATGAAAACACACCAAGAACAAAATGAAAAAATAGACATTGATATCACAATTCATCATATCCTTTCTAAATAAAAGTCTAGCATTTATAGCCAACAGACATATGTTTTGGTTCCAATTTAATTTTAGAAATTAATTAGTCATGAAAATTAATTAGTGAATTAAAATTTAATTACAAGCTCACATCAAACAAGCTGGTTCTATGAGACGCTGTATTTGCCATCAATGGTGCACCAATGTATAGGTACAATAACACAGTACGACCTAACAGATTGAATACATCTGCTTGAAACCATATTTTTATGTATTCTTTGAACTGTGGACACATCTATTAATACTTAATACAGTATTTCATTGTATGATATATGCATTTATACGAAAAAATAATCACAGCATTTCAAAAATTCAAGATGGAAGTCATAATCATAAAGAGTAAATATATCAGAGTCATGTATTTCAAGTCCAGAGAGTAAAAGTCCAGACCAAGATTTTGTTTCAACCAAAGAAGTACTGAAGAAGAAAGAGTCACAGGCACAGAGTATTCAACTGGTAGGTTGAAACAAAAATCCTGGACTGGACTTTTACTCTCTGGACCTGAATTACCCAACTTTGTTTAAATTCCAACTGTCTGAAATAATGGCACTCATGAAGATCAAATAAGAAGAAGAAGCCTGTTGGTGATCTTCACCAAATACAGAGAGATCTCAACTAGCATTCCTACAATTACCTTCTTCAGAGTTATGCCATTCCACCAGTATTAAGATTAAAGGAGCCTTCCAATCATCAGTAAGATCTTAAAAACCCACCTTCCAATAGTTAGAGAATTATCTGCCAAAACTTTGGGAAAACTCCAGCTGATGACTTCACTTACCCTGGACCAAGCCCTCAAACCCAGAGAACTTGTATGGGATAACCTGGGTAGCAGAATCAGAACAAAGCAACCTACAAGTATCCCAGACTTGTACGAATGACTGCAGCAGAGGGTGGAAGACGTGTTGGGTGATTTCTTACTGAAACTCATTTATGTAGCCATTTTGAAGAACTTCGTTACTCATTTTGTATATTGAAATGTATATTTTCATTTTTAAGTAAATCATAAGACTGTATGATACCTCAAATATTCCACATCATTATTACTCCAGAACTGTGACTTGCAAGTATGTAACATTAAATATACATTTCATATGTCAAGTGTGGTTAACAGATCCTGCAGACCACATGTGGGAACTTCTCAGCCAGAGATACATTTGGAGGCTTACAGGTCTGTGCAAACTTGCTTGTTTGTATAACATGTTAGGTCTGGAATGTGAATAATGTTGTCTAGAAAGTTAATGTTTGAATTATGAGATCCTTCTGGGATGAGAATTCACTAAGTGATAAATTTTATAAAGACTTTTTGAAAAGGTATTTTCAGAGGTACACCCAAATACGCACAACAAAACCACTTAAACGGATAACTTTAGAGATTAAGTACTTGCCTAAATGTGTACCATGGATCTGTCTCACTATTTCAATCAGCTAAGTGCTCCTTACTGTCAAACTTAACATTAATAAAATCCAAAATATATAGGATACTAATCATTTAAAGATCCAGAACCCGGCCCTTTTATGAAAGTTATGAAAGGAAAAGCACAGAGTGAAAGGAGATGGAGAAAACAAAGATGTTAGCAAGTGATGCTGCTTAACATTGCTTGTGGGCATGTGTATGACCTTGTGTGGCTGGAGAAAGCAGCTCCAAAGTAAATGCAGACTGGACTTGAACAAGCAAAATTCCAGAACAATGGGAACAGGAACGTGCTGGACTGTTCCAGATGCCAAGCTGCTCGTAGACACCTCAGAGACCATTTTTATAAAAAATATTGATGATCAAAGACATGTAGAAAATGCAGATGCTCAGGCTGATTAATCTCTGGTGTTCTATACCAACCACCTATTTAACAGACGCACTCATCCCAAAATATGTACATACACCATTGCACAAATATAAATACAATTGAAAACTAAATGTTACTGCTACATTAAGTAAAGATAAACTTCTTTCAATAACCTTATTTAAAATCACATACATTCACTCCTATGAAAAACCACTCATCAATCATTAATCACTCATCAATCACTGAGGCTGTAATATGTCATGACTTCCTGCATCACTTGTCTCTTGTTCTCAGAACACTGTGCAGTAAGAAACACATTTTTCCAAAGCTCAGGTGTAATTTTATTAAAGAACAGTAATAATTTTGATAGGTTCTTTACACAGAGAAATGTAAAACATGTTTCCTTCACAAAACAAAGTGTCATTTATTTTTGTCAAAGATATAGACAGGCATCTATTTTGGAATATAAACAGTGGAATAAATGATACGGGTAAGCTTGTTCAAACCAGAGTCAGGTGCAACATAAAATCGTTCACAAAACTGTGACCTCATATAAAACATTTACCAAATACTTCTAATTCAAACATTTTAGAAACATCCACAAAAACAAAGTACGCCACATTACTTAATATATATTTGCTTTTTGGGATATAATGTATATTCAAGTGACAAAATGTTGGCTTTTCTTTTAAAATTTCAATACCATATCATTATTTCTTTGTCTATTTATTTTGTATGTTCTTGGATATTGAGTCAATGAAATGTCTTTCCATTAAACATTTCAAATATAACTCATATACAAAATATATTCAATTAACGTTAAAAAATAAATGTCTGAACAGATTTCAGCACCTAAATTTGGTTTTCATTTTCTCTCCATGTGACAGATGTCCCCGTAGAAAAGAATACTAGCTGTGTTGACACACTGTTTACAAAGAGGTTGGTGACATCATAACGTACGTCAGGAAGGCTTTCGGGTGGAGAAGCATTCTGCTTCATGTAGGTAAAGACTGAGCATATTAAGTAAGCTCTTTGTTCATTTAATTGACTTTCAGATGAAACCATTGCCAGGACAACTCATTACATGTTGAAAATATTTTCATGGTCACAAAGACTTAGAGGCCAATTCTATCACCATACCCATATGGTACTATGGACATTAATGATAGACAAAACAAGAGCATTTAAAAATAGTTTAGAGTCATACTTTAGCATATAAAATCCATAAATAGCATATATGTGTTAACAAACATTAAATTATTCAAGCTACAAAATATTTTGAGGGAGGAGCTTCTTTTGATGGCCACAACCTAAATCTCAGACGTTTGTAACCTAAATCGAATAAATTATATCTGCGGAAGCCTTACATTACTTTACGGGTATCTTCTCTCACCTGCATTTATAGAGCTGTCATCCCAAACCAGGGACCCAAACACTGAAATGTCAAATTGCATTTAGACATAAAATGCAGTCGGAAATTTCATGTGAAGAAACCCACTAATTGTAGTGTTGTTATACACCGTTCAGAACTGTTTGGAAAGATAAATGTGTTATGTAGGTGGCCTCTAAAGATATGATAATGGTTCACTTAGTATTGGGAATAATGTATTTCAGATTCTTTGAGCAAAAGAGACTTTACATTGATTTAGCCATCCAAATGTATGGCTGCAATAACTGAGATAACCGAACTTAAATGCGTTAAGCAAAAACTGAAGGATTGCTAACAACTGAACATTTTTAAAAGCTACGACAAGCTACTTCCTTTTGACCTCTGGCACTGTGAGGAAAGGAACAGCTGGATATAGAAACAGGAAAATGTCTCTGAGTCTGTTCCACACTCTGTGGTACTTTTACAAGTTGGGGTGCTTCAGGACAGCTCTTGTGAAGGCAGCATGTAGACTCAAGAACATCACCCACCCTAATAGATGTTCTTTGCAGCAGTTCGTGGGTCACTTATATTTAGGGTTACAGTGACATAACTGTTGCGACTGCATGTAATATTACTTGTCACATAACGTAAAAAACTTCTAAATAAATAAAGAGAGAATCTTGTTAAATAAAGCACACTTTAAAATTTCTTCTCGTTACATGGATAGATATTTGGAATTGTTGCTGCACAAAGATCAACATGTCCCTGGAACATTTTATTGTATATACAAAAGAGCATGGCTTTTTAAAGTCTATTACACGTATCCAGTAGACGAACACACAAGTTCGGGTGTTTACATATTATACAGAGGACCAGCATCTCTCTCCACTGAAGGCCGATGTCAATGTGGCAGCCCATGACCTAGTCATCCCAGCACTCCACAAAGCCTCTGTTATCCAGCCTTCAGCAGTGGCCAAGTGAGCCGACCTGGTCTTGCATTGTATTTAAGCTAAACCTTTCATGATGGCCATTACCAAACTTTTCTAGCATGAGTTCATAGTAAGCTGTTCTTTTCAAGAGAACTTTGTGTGTTTTGACAGGTCGTGTTCATTTGTGGCTTGAGTTTAGCAGAAGTTATTCGACCGTTGCATCTTTCTGAAGGATAGATTAAGAAAACAGACCTGGGATCAGGTAACTTCGAACTTAGATATTTGAAAAATATTTGTGATTGGTGTGAAACTCCTCTTAAGAGATAGAGGGCAAGGCAATCCTAGGTTTGGTTTCTGAAGCTGTAAACCTTCTAAAACCTCCTAAAATCTATTCTGGTGCAAGTATGGCTGCTTCCATAGCACAGTTCCACATGAGCCATCGTAACATTGCTCTCACGACAGCGTTCCACTCTGAGATGGAAGGGAATCCCTCATTCATGCTATTTAGGATGAGTAAAATCTTGCTATGTCAACATTGATTGGGTACAGTTCTTAACAGCACTGAATAATACTGATTACTCGCTTATAACTTTCAAATGACTCAGTGACCACATTGAAAAACAAAACCGGAATTACCATTCACTTGACCATTTTGAATTCCACTATGTTTTACTTCTAACGCTTATTAGGGGTGTGAAATTTCTATTGTAAAAAAAACATCTTCAGTAGGTCCGTCTTCCTCTAATATTTCTTGAAACTTTGGCAAATATACCCATGCACTTTTTCTGGGGATGGTCCTTTGTCCTGGCACTGTCCTCTGCCTTGCAGTGCCTCCCCCGTCTCTCACTCATCCTTAACAGCGATCGTCCTCGTCACTATCGCTGACCGGCTGGCAGCCAGCAGAGCCGGACTGACCCAGGCCTTTCTGAAAATGCCCATTGTGGACCTGCCACGTGTGCCGGAGCGGCGGCGCCGAGCTGATGGTGTTGGAACGTCCCAAACTCGTCGCCACTGCAGCTTCGAAAGTGAGAGTCTCCTCAAGCCCACTGGAGTCCGGGCTGTTGTACTCCTCGTGCAGTGGCAGGTACGGCTCAGAGATGTAGCGGTGGGGGGTTGAGAGGTGACTCCCCCCTTCCCCCTGGCAAGCCCCAGAGGCTGCCCCTCTCATCTGCCAGGATAGGTCCTCGCTCTCCCCTCCGTCATGGGTCCGTGGACTGTTCCCGTTGTCTGAGGGCATGAAGAGGTGGGCACGACACACCAATGGGGAGTACGAGATGTGGGGGCGTGGCCGCGAGGGCGTCTGGGGCAGCTGGCGTCTGCTACGCGGGGTCCCTGAATCGGGAACCAAGTTGTCCGAACTGTTCGCCTATGGAAAATACGGGTAAGTCCATCACTGTTTAGAATGGACCCACAAGGCTGAAGAAGGTAGGAGTGACTGAAGACATGGAAAAGTAGTGCAAAAATGGAGGACATTAGGACTTGAATCAGCAAAATTGTCTCCAGAAGCTGACTGACTCAAAGCCACCACTGACCTGTCTGTGCGGGACGCAAGCCCGACCCTCGCTGGGCGACCGTGATTGGCTGCGCTCCCGTGACTGGTGCTGGCTCCTCTCCTCTGAGTTGCAGCGCGATGTGTCTGGGGACAGCAGGTGGCGCCGCTCCTTAGACCGCCCCCGTTCCTTGCCTCCGTGTTGCTGGTGGTCTGCAGCAACAGTGATGAAGAAAGATGAATTCAACAAGACTGCTTTACACAGTAGCGAGGTATTGGACAGATCAGGGCATGAGAAACCGGGGACGGAATATTAGGGGTAATACATCCTGCAGGAAGTACAGCCATTAAGAGCAGCAGTGCTGATAATGCAGATGAATGGTGGACTGACCGGCTCCCCTGTAGTTCCTTTGCCGTGGCCTGTAGAGGCGGTCAGGGCTGACCCGTTCCAGTGAGTACTCATCCTGCCACAACCCATTTGCACACTGGTAACCGACCGTGGAAAAGGAGCGCTTCATGGAGCCACGCTCTGTCCCCAGCTGCTACACAGACGGAAAAAGGCACGGCTGCAAACTCAGGCCACCAAAACCACAAATTTGATGACTCCATCATTAGGAGCTGTTGTCTCTCTTTGTAGAAACTGACAGAATCTGGAAAACGGATCAGGAGTGGTGTGGGTACCATTTGCAAAACGCTCTACTCTCTAACACCAGGCTGGGTACCATACCAAGGGCTCTTGTACTGCCTTTGCATTTTATGAAACTCTACATGTCCAACCTACATGAAAGGTTCAGAAGAGATATATATGCGATCATACCTGTGGTTCTACCGCTAGTCGGGGCATCGAGGAGGCACGGATAGATACTCCCCTCCCCGGTACTTCAAGAGGAGCACCCTGTCTGATCCTGGGGCAAAGGAAGTGGTTAATCTCTTTGCACTCCGGCACCTATGGTATCGGAGAAAGAAAGATAGAAACAGCTGTGAAGACTGGGGTAAGCATGGAGCAAGGTTATAATAGTTTTGGATTTTTCATTATAGTTTAGTTTTATTTCATTTTGACATTTTTTCCCTCTAATTTAGTTAGTTTTAATTAGTTTTTAGAGCAGGTTTGCTAGTTTTAGTTAGTTTTA
>JAODLC010000036.1:23097570-23112707 GCA_026781145.1 Hippopotamyrus pictus | reverse complement strand
ACACACACACACACACACACACACACATATACATTTATCCCTGAATTTATAATTATATATACTTATAAAATACATATAAAATGAAAGCTGACCTTGCCAGGCACATTGATGAAGAAAGAGGACCAGAGGGGGCATCAGCCAGCTACGATTTTTCTGACACCCCCACCCCAACTTAAGAGATGCTCATTTGGGTGCGTAAGGCTCTTGGACACCTGTTACATGTGCAGGAACCTCAGTAGGGGATCAGGACAATGGATAACTGAAGCCCAACTTAGGCTAGTTTGAACTTCGAGTAGGACATCGATCAAGAATGAGATGGACAATGAGGGCTGGGGGTGGGGGGGAGTGGGGGGGTGCAAGCACTGTTAAAATCTGGGGATTTAGAAAGATACACCACCCATCTGTCCTGTGTAATATGGAGAACAAAGACTTTGGAGGATTTGAATTCTGCGATTCTCACAGTTACCGCACAGGCCTCAGATACATTTTTAATGAGGCCATAAGGAAGCAAGGCAGACAAAAAAAAAATCTGAAAGATGAAGACTGAGCCGACTATGGAAAGCAGCTTGTTCTGTATTGTGGCTTTATGAGGCCGTATAATTAAACAAGTGAACATTACACAAGTCCCCAGACACACATATCCAGCTTAAAGAGCTCAATCTGTGTGACTTGTAATCCTGCACTCTTCCCTTGAACGTGTGCTCTGCTGGATCTGAAAAGCTGTCAAAAAGCATATCGCGTCACATAAATAATAGCCCCCAGGGCTTCCCGTCAGCTGGGGCAGAGGTTCGCTTTTTCTCCGGGGCAGCTGAAGGCCAATACAGAGGCCGGGACCAGGCTGTGTAACAAACGCTCAAACGCGTCCAATGCCCTTGAACACCATTGTTAATTTACACATGTTCAACACACTACATCAAATCCCCAGTGCAGAATCTTTCCAGCACTTTTCTGTAGATACATTTTCAAAATACGTTTTGTTAATATCATTTATATGCTTCACATTTTTAATATCCTTAATATCATTCTCCAAATTATTTAATCTTTCACCAGTACTGCTTCAGACATCAAATGCATTAAAACAGATAAAGCTTTCACTGATAATACTGACTGAATAATTTGTCTCAAAACAGTTAGCTAGTTCATTCTCCACCATACAAAGCCAACTTTACTTTTTCTTTCTTTTTTACGATTTATAAAAAGACCCCACGTTAATCGTTTCTTTTTCTTTTTTTGCCACAATCTGCAGCATTAGTGTCTTATGACAAATCCTGTCTTCTCAAGATTTCACACTGCCTTTCTCTGCTCTCTGTAACACCCACAGAAGGGAAATGTCAATAAAAATAACTTTGTTATGTTTCGTACATAACTTAATTACTTTATAGTAAAAAATATATGAACCAAAAAACTGACCCATTTTAACTTAGCAGATGTTTTGGTCCAAAACGACCTACAGTGCTTAGTCTTGGGACACTTGCTTATTTCTGAATGTTTTACCTAAAACTACTGGTGTTTCTAATGTGATATATATTTGTAAACAGATGAATAAAAAGTAATGATTTTTCTTATAATACCAATACATTTGCAATATTTTTTACAGAATTTAACAAGCGTCCTGAGACTTTCTGTGAGCACTGTACAAGTGAGGTCGCCAGCATCCCCGGGCCAGGTCAGGTTTAGAGCCTGCCTCAAGGATGATATGATTAATCTATTGACTGTGGGATTTGAACCCATGCCATTCTGGATATGAGCATAGATCTCTAAAACATTGAGTTACACAGCACTCTATTCATATACAAATCAAAACAGCTGAATCAAAAATATTGCATCAATCACCCATAGTGCACCAGGCCTAAATGCAGTGCTTTCAGGGATACATGCATAAAAACAAAGACAAAAATCACCCTTAAGGCCCCAACCAAAAAAGACCCTAAACTCAATCTGGAACACTGAAGTGCTCAAAGTGTGACTTACATCAGTGGTACATTTTTAATATATGCCTCTCCAAAATGTCCCACGTTTGATGAGGGTGTCTGACGTATGGCTGACATGGGCAGGAAATAAACCACATAGGAATAGCAAAACAACTACATGAGCCTGGCCAAGCACATTAGCCGCACTTGGGGCCTCATGAAAAGGAACATGATCTGCTTTAAAGCCGGGGTTATCTAATATCATTGGCCTCGGCTGAACCAGAGCAGCCACTTGTTTTGACTGTCAGGCAACAGGGATCAATGGTGCTGAACAAATCAGCTAGGTCACATGGCATACAGACTTTGAGGTTAATAAACACAGAGATGGAATCAAATAGCTCGGGCTATTGTGGCTGTTCCTGCTGTCAGTATCAGCTGCAGAGTGTGGGGGTCGTATAAAATGGCTGATCACACCTAGAATAATATGCCTGAGGTTTGCCATTCGGTGCTTCAGATTTAGTAAGAGGGAAATTAAAGGACCCTGTTCCGAATTTCTAACGCGTGAGCAATACTGGCATACGGTGAAAAATGGGGACGTCGGTTTTCTTGCTCTTTGAAGGGTTGTGTAAAGCTTATCTATTTTTAAAAAGCCCAAAATGCAATTTCAGGACAGGGGGTTGTTTGTTATTGCTGCAGAGCATTTCACAAAACACGGCGAAATAATAGATGCTTTCTCTGTAGGTCTGGGAAGTTCTTACACTACTCCTTAGCAAGCGGTGAAATATGGTCAAATCTTATTTATCTTAAAAGCACAAAAGGTCTTCCAGTCTGACGTCAGTCAGTATAGCGTCCTCGTCCCAGACTCTTGTGTCCTGATTCTGAATTCTCTTTCCTGCTTTATGAAATTCATAAACTAACTTGACAGACTTTGTAAAGTTGATAATTCTGAGTGGGTGTCAGTCCAGCTGTTGTCTCTGAAACAACCGTGTGTGCCTCAACAGGTCACTTGAAAAACTGATACTGAATCCAAAGCTACTACTACACTTGGCTGGTTTAACAAAAGAACAGCTAATTGTCACTGGATATCCAGATAGAAGCTTCCAGAATGAATCCTGAAAAGTACAACTGATGGTCTACTCGCTGCTGACCTTTCATGTAAAGGTCAACACCAGCGAGTAATACTTTGTGCCTATAAAACAGTAAAGGAGTGACAGACGTGAAGGATCAAGGCTTCTTCCCAAACCGAGGTTACTTCGCTAATCTCCGCATTGTGAAGCCAAAGATGGGTGAGTCACATTCACGTCACAAACTGTCTGGGCTTTTTTTTCCTCCTCTTCAGAAGCTTCTTCCTGCTCCCCTTTTAAACTGTGCCTCCAGGGAATAAATTGGTTTGCAGTTTGGTTCTTTATTTGAATGTTGTGGGTGGCTGGTTGAGAATTTTAATCACTACAGTAAATATTTGCATCCAGCTGAGCTGACCCTCAGAGTGGTCTATTATTTCTACCCATTAACCCTACTACCTCACTGACTTTGGTGATGCTAATAGCAGAATACTGTTTCCTGTGCCATCTTTCTGTGTTTGCGGGTGGGGGGGGGAATCACATTTCCATACTTCGGGTGCCAGAGGACCTTTAATGGGGGGGGGGGGGGTGATTATGGTGCCCGATCATCTGTTTTTTTGTTTTTCTTTTCTTTCATTTTTTTCTCTCTTTTCAGCAGCTGAGCACATGAGTGGAAAGCAGAGCTGCTCTGGGGAAAAGGACCCTCGGTCCTGATGAGTCTCAGCAGAGGAAGCACCCCAGCATCTCTGATTGTTTCAGGGGGCGGAGCCTCATTACAATTACTGAGTATTATGGCAACTTCCAAGCTCAATTAGGTCCTCTCATTAGGGAACCAGAATCCACTCAATACACAGCCTACTTCTGCCGCCCCAGGCAAAATAAAACATATTTTTAAGATTAATAAGACAGGAGATTAAAGAACCTTCAAAGGACATTAAAGGGGGTTTATAATGCACCTTGAATGCCTTTCAGAGTGTCAAACTGTTGCGGAGACAGAGGACGTGCAGGTCAAAAAGGAGAGCGCCATTTTGCTGAAGACGGAGAAACATCCAGGAAGTGCTCCAGCTACCAGGGAGAAATAAGCTTTTACACACAAACTCGCGGAAAAAACCAGAGTAAGACTGTGGCTGCCTGACAGGCCGAGGTCCAGCATCACAGAGCACCGCTGCATTGGAGCCTGCCCCTCCTCCTCGATAGCCCTCCTCCTCATAAGCTGGCATAGAAGCACATCTGTTGCAATAAAGCCAGAACGACGCATTGACTCCTGACCCAAATGACATGCCCCTGGGGTACGTGAAGCCACATGTTCTTTACTTGTGAGGCATATTAGGTGGGGGAATGGGGGGGGGCACGGACCACTTACTCTGATGACATGAAGGAGGACATGGGGCCGACCTCCTTCGCTTTCTGTAGGGCGTGTTTTTGATTAAAGGCCTCTTCCTCCTCCTCTTCATCCTGACAAAAGACATTCATTTTGTCACCTCTAATAGCCTCTGATTCACTTCATTTTAACACATCACCAGACGCCCAGTCCCACATGGCAGGTAGGGTGATTGCCAAAGGAAGAGGGTCACATATCATAGCTGGGGGTGGGTGGCTGATGGGGCATGGCAAGTTACCTTGGTGAGTTCCTGAGCGTTGGCCAGGTTGTCTACAGCGATGGCCAAGAAGACGTTAAGAAGCGTGTCTGGTCACGGCTGCGTCAAGGAAATGGCGGGAACCAGTTGTACCATAACAAGACAAACAAACAACTGGCAAACAAACAACAAGCAAACAACTGGCATACAAACAACCAAGAGGCAAACAACTGGGAAACAAATTGACAAACAACCAACAAGCAAACAACTGCCAAACAAACAACTGACAAGCAAACAAACAATTGGCAAACAAACAACAATTTAAAAAACAATGGACAAGCAAACAATCGACTATCACCTACGACCTTCTGACCTCCATCTTCACAACATGACTTCTCAAATGGATACAGTTCCCAAACAGCGTGAGCACAATGAAGTATATGGAGGACCACATTCCTGTCTTCACACCACCCTGGGAGCGAATCCCGTTGTACATCACCTCGTTCCAGTCCTCCCCAGTAAGTATCTGGATGAGCAGAAGCACATCCAGGCACACTAACTTAATCTTTAATCTCCAGTGCATTGTGCATACAGTAAGGGCCTCCTGTGCTGTCTCATGTAAAATAAGACATCTGACCCATGTCTGCCAGCAATACTCTCTGTGATGCTCATTTTATTATTTACTACGAATCATGGTATTACAGCCTCAAGCTAACAGATCGTACGGATTCTCTTTATTTAACACAGTCATACACGATCGAGGTTTCCAAACCAAACCTGAAACACTGTCATGATGGCAGCTGGGAAAGTATCAAAATGGGTTGGGGTGTAATCTTCAAAGATGAACCTGTGGGAAAGACAGGAGCACGGGTGAAGTCTGAGTAGGACGCACATTGCACAAGGTGACTGTTTTCTTGCCCGAGCCCAAGCAATAATCCGACATTGTCGAGGATTTCTAAAGATACATTGTTGTTTCTGTAAAACGATGGGTGTTACAATGATTTAGGCCACAAAATATTTCAACAGAATGTCCTCATCATCGTGACAAGCTGTAGGCAAACTTGTGCACCCAAAATATACACTTCACTCGTTATGACTTCCATCCACACAGCAGTGCTTGGGAAGTGGATTGTTAAACTTTGTCCAGCAGAATCCGGCTTTTGACATACAAAAATATAACCTGCGGACCACAAAGAAACTTGTGTCTGGCATGTTAGGCAAACAGCTTGACATGAATAGGAATTAACTTGATTGCATCAAAGGCAGCGGTTTGAGCTCCGAAGCAATGCTTCTGGCCGTAAAACCACAAGTGATAATGATGGGGTGGGAGTTCCGGTTCTGTACCTGCCCCCAAACAGCTGCATGCCCAGCAGAGCAAAGACCACAATGAAGAGGAAGAGCAGGAACAGCAGGCTGATGATGGACTTCATGGAGTTCATCAACGACACCACCAGGTTCCTCAGAGATGCCCAGTACCTGCACCAAGCGAGCATCCAGAGTTTACAGCCACCCTTGTGCTGTGTACCACCACTCCCCCCCCCCCCATTTGATGACATGATTCATCATAGCTGACCTCTATAATTAAGGCTGCAAAAATTATCAGCTGATTAATTAGCCCCTGTCTTCTCCAATCGCAATTCCGCAAATAAGGTGCAGGCCTGCAATGATCTGCTAAAAATCAATGAGGGATATATGTGGCTCATCACATATAAAATTTTCAATTTTAGCCCGATTTTGGACATCAAAGGAGTAAGGTTCACAAAAGCTTCCAAACTCCTGTATCAAATATAGAGGGAAAGGTGCCTCCCCATCTCCTGTCTGTCTCCAATACATAATACTGCTTAAAGCTCTAGAATGACTGTGATTCAGGGAAGTGACTATGTCACTGAGATTGTTTCCTGCACCATTTATATGGATGCAGCACCCCCCCTTCACACTTTTAGCTTCGTCCCCTGGCCTGTGAAGTGTTTGAGCAGGGGCCAATCAGATCTGCTCAGACACATAAATCTGAATAATATATTTGGCACAGTCAGAGCGAGGCTGACGTGACCTGACACGGCGCATGTTTTTTAATGTTTTAATGAAGCTGTCGTGTTTACACAAAGCACAGTCTGCAAGATCCAACATCATCTGAATAATATTTAATTTGCCCTCAGTAAAGAATGCACACCCCCCTGCCATTTTTGCTGCTATTTCTATGAAAAATATGAACTAAATCAGAGTGTTAATTAACGGTAATTACAATCTTTGACACTTTCTGACAAGCGGCGCAGTTCAATCTCCAGCGATTAACTTTTTAAAAGCAGCAATGGAGATGACAATTAAAATATCGCTTTTCAGGGTGAGTACATTGTTAAGAATAATTTCAGTCTTTTGAGGAGAACAATTTCTATTTTTGCGGAACACAAGTCACCCAGTTGTCTCATTCATTAGCATGACATCACAAATGAACAGAAACACACAAGCCTTAATTACTAAAGAAATAAATGAACACTGACCCCCGGTGTCATAACTGGTTCACGGTTGTCCTTTTTGCTTACTAAATAATGACGGGGGCCAGTTCCCTCCCAGCATGCTTAGAAGAGCCCGCCCCCCAGCCTCCAGCCAACATGCTGCTACTCACTTGGTGATCTTGAATATCCTAAGCAAACGCAGAGCCCGCAGAACACTGATCCCAAACGACGTTCCAGGACGGAAGAATCCCCACAGTACCTCAAAAATGCTTCCCACAATGACCTGTGAATACACTGTAATTTAGGCCAGTGGTCCCCAAGTGCAAAGAGTCAATTATACTGACGGGCAGAAGCAGGACCTATCCATCGTCTCGGTTACACTAAATTAAACTTTATATAGCAGTATAAAGTAAGGGCCTTCTTTATATGTGCTTTCTTTTATCTTAATTACACTGCAATTGTAATACACAAAAAGTGTGTTGACACAATTGGCTGATAAAACATCAGAATCTAAAGTCACAGGCTTGAAAAATTGAAAATGTGCAGATAAAATACAAAATAACAAATGAATGAAACCCATTATAGTGTTCTAAACGTTTGAGAGAATAAGTAACAGGCCTTTCATACTGCCATTTCATACTGATCCGTATCCATACCATTGTGCTGAGTAACAACGTTTACTATAATGATCCTCCCATCCCCTAAAAGGCACAGCATAATTTAATGTAACACATCATACTGTACAATGACTGAACAGATAAACACGGGAGAAGATTCCATCTCCAAAGCAAAGACATCATTTATTTAATCATTTATTGCTATCAAAGGTTATCATTATGTGGCGTACTGTTCTCCAGAACTACTCATACTTATATTTATGCTGATTAAGGCAGGATAAGATTTTTCTGTAACACTTATCGAAACATCTGATGTGTCCCAATGAGAGAAAACCTTGAGACTGATATCTGCTCTACCTGTTGACAGATTTTACTGGGCAGCACTGACTAGTCATTTGAAAACATCTGATTAGTTTTTAAAGTGAAACAATGAATTGTCATTATTTTACTGCTCCTACCCTCCTACCTCAAAAAAGTTAGTATGGAGTAGAGATGCTCCAATCGATCAGCAGCCTATTAAAATTTTAATCGGCCGATTTTCAGTCTTAATTACCCAGTTGGCGGCCTTTAATTTGACCGATCTCTAATACCGATTTTGTGGATGACGTACAATTGGGGATACTCTGACCCATCAACCATGATCATTAGCTGCCAATATTCATCGTAAATAGTTTGATTGGAGCTATCTATAAAGGCCAATCAGAGGAACCAATCAGATGACAAAATACGTGAGACACACCTCCGTGCATCGCAAAAGAAGCTCATTAAAATGGCTCCACCAGTCTAGCAGTTCTACAAGGTGTTCCAAAAAGCCTATAAAATCGCTATAGAAATCCCTCATAGTGGAAGGCAACAACTGAGGGTGAAGTTACACTTTAAATGGAAGAACCCCCCCCCCCCATAATCAGTATCAGCCAATCTGATTCCAGTGATCAGCAATCAGATCCAAAATGTATGGATAGTGAGACTATCCATATCTCACTTTCGTGAAGAAAAAAATGAAAGAAAAATAAAGGAACTCACTCCACAGTCAAAACAGTTGAAGGATGAGTGGAAGTAGAGCCTGGGTCCGAGACCGTACATCTTTAAGAACATCTCCATTAGGAACAGACCCAAGAAGAGGAACTCTGCATAGTCTGCGAAACAAAAACATCACTGGTGATTCTCGTGGCCTGGAGGGTTTTTCCATTAGTCATGTCTGACAACATGCATCCCTCAGTCTTTATTTTGTCAAGCAAGTGTGAGAAAACCTGCCACACAGGCCTCGGCTCCTGTCAGCTGGTAACTAAGGCAGACTGAGCAGAGGACGTGGGAAGTCTGCCATCTTGGATATTTCGGTTGACAGCTTCAGCCATGACGTGCGACACATACGGGTTGAGACTTTTGAAGGCTAGCTTTTCGAGACAGACACGAACAGATACGGCGTACGACTTACACAGGAGGGCGGAGAGCCACTGGGGTTGGTTGTGATGCACGATGGCTACGCAGAGAGTGTTGAGGGCCACCAGGCCCAGCACGGTCCAGTAGAAGGTGTGCGTCTTGACCATGCGGCGGACGGAGATGCGTAGCATGCGTTCCTTCCGGCGGACGTAGGCGGTGGGACCCCGTCCCACACTCCTGATGCTAGCCCTGGCCATAGGTCCATCTGTGAGCAGAGGAAACCCTCATCACACCAATGGTCAAGTATTCAGTTCTTATACATACATCTAACCCTACACAAGGATGTTTATAGTGCCTCACACAACACATTACTAAAAGACTATTGCCTCAAATCCAACATTTCCATGAAAACAAATCAAGCTTACTATGATTTTAGACTGGAATCAGTGATAGCATAGAGAAGACACACATCCTATTGCTGATGTCATCAGCATCAGGATGGATGTTCAGATTTGGTTATGACCAATATACCATATTATTTATGTATTATATTATTATATGTTACATTAATATTTATCAGTTTGTTATATTTATGGTGCGCTGACTCACCCACAGAGGAGATGTCAACGTATTGGTCCTCCCCCGGTCCATGTCTGACAGCATCTAAACGACCTCTCTTGATGGTAGCCCGTTTGAGCACTGCAGCCACACAGTTCAAAATCAAACGCGTTGTCAGTAAAACAGCATACCGGTCCACTGAGATCAAAACAGCTGTCATTCAAAGAACATGTAATTAAATGATTAATAAAATAACAGAGCAAAAGACAATAGGACTCAAACTCATGACCTTTAGGGAATACAAAAAGAGACTGCCAACTAGCACAGGTGAACTAAAGATCAGTTCCTCAGCCGACACAAAAAATTGTAATAAGGGAACCATTAAGACACTTATATTATAACTCACAGTGCAATTTTACATTTGCTACATTTGAATATTTAGCTTTCATTGAAATTGAATCAGTCCTAAAGAGTCCCTGCTAACTGTAGGTACAATAATGGTTTTCGGAGACCTCTGAGTGGGTTCTTATTACCTTTGTTTCCATTTCAAAGAGGCACACAAACAATACAGAAATGATTGCTTACAGAAGGCAAACAGCACAAGGACCCAGCCTTTTCATCACACAGTTACCAAGACGACACATGTGCACTTCTTAATCAGAGTAATAGCTTATTATGTGTTCACTTCCACAGCGATATTGGGACCTTCTATACTGTGACATTTTGTTCCCACTGAAATGTCTTTTTGGAGGCAAGTAAGGACAGATCCCGTCCTTACATGTATTGGTAGTTTGTCGAACGACGACAAGCTCGATTAGACCCTCACACCCCAAAGTGGGGATGATTGAAAAATAACAATGGACAGTGAGGATCTGTAAAAGTGAAGTCGTGCTTCACCATGGTAACTGACTGCATTCCACGCAGACTGTCTATTGGTTGCTGTCAGTCAACATTTAATAAAACAAGATTGTTTATCTGGAAGAATGGCTCAATTTTTATGGCCACAGCTTCACTTGTGTACATAGGGAACTCAATAAAAACATCGACAATTGGGGAAACACTTGGCGCTTCACAGTGGAGGCGGAGTGATCTCAAATAAGTGTCAGCCCTACTGGGGATGTTTTTCTCTTTTGGAACTTGAAGGTGACTTTAATTAATTCAACATAAATGTTGAATTTATTCTGTGAACCAAGTACAACAACAGCAGCTTCAATGCATTTCGTACCTGGCATTTAAATGTAAATATACAATACAAAATAATACATTCCGTAAAAAGAGAAAAACAAAAAACCCCCCTCAGTATTAAAGTAGTCAAAAGTAACTATTTATTCCATCCATCCATATTCTAACTCCTTATACTGGGTGGCCTGGAGTCTATCCCAAGTAGCAAGGACACAAGCCTAGGTTACACCCTGGATGGGATACCAGTCCATAACTGTATTTAATATGGACATTTTTATAAGTAATAATTTAACCGGAGTATCATTACTATGCCATAAATATGAATGACAAAAAAGCCATCTGAACGAATAACCTAAAAAACTGACTGGATATGTGCATTTAGGTGCAATTTTTTAAACGTAAAATGTAACATTCTCCAGGATAATCTCCGGGCCCCCCGTGACCCTGAAATGGATAGTTGATATAAGAAAATGGATGGATGGACAGACCTCCTGTTTTATATGTCTGTCTTTATATATTAAAAAAATAGATACAAGAGATACAGAACAATGAAAATCAGGACAAACCTTCTAAAATCATTCATGGCCTTGAACTCAAAACAGAACTGTTAATTTTTATATTTCACAAGTGCAATTTGTATATTTTTAATATGTTCTTTTATTACTCTTATGCCCAACATTGAGTCACCTGCATTTTCTCAATTTCGTTGTCAAGTGACAATAACAATAAAGATTATCTCATCTCATCTCATCTCATCTATTTCCAAATATCCATTATTTCAGGAGTGCAAAAAACATTTTCAACTACTTTAAAAAATAAACCCTAAACCAAAAATGTCAATGTTAACAAGATACAAACTAATCTTGTTTTATATTCACAATTAACAATGTTGTTAATTATCTAGCTATCTAGCTGTCAACGTCAAGTTGTTAAAATTAGCGATATAAAGTAGGCTAATCCTTACAAATAATCATCATAAATACAAATGTTAACTAATACATAAATGTTAGCTAAATATATGACTTTACAAAACATCTTTTCATTGGTCAATTAGGCATCAATTAACACAGAGGACAATGGAAGAATTTCACATACAGTAAAAAATCATGAAAAATTGGACATGCGCAGTTTACATCAGAAAAAAACCAAGGGACATTCTTTGACATCTGGATGCTTCATATTCTTCATGTTACCTTAGCTATTAACAGTCATATACAGGACAATTACTGTTCAAACTGATATAAGGAGGGAATGGGAAATGATGGGAACAAGACTGACAGTTACAAAAGATATTTACAGAGAGGAAAAAGCAAATGATGTACACTTAAATGCTGGAAAGAGTGTCATGTTAAAATATTTGTACACCACATTATCCATGTGCAAGTTTTAGAATTTATGCGCAAAACGTCTCACCATCCAGAGCTGATGTTCCGGAGTTTTTATTCTCTTCTGCCAGCATCACCTCCTCTGAAATGCACAATTACAAAGCAACAGCTAACGATAACGATGCTGTTTAATCCTAGTAGCTACAGTAAATCATGAGAAGCTGTTCCTGACTGAACCTTGCCCTTGTTATAACTGATATTTATCACTGGTATTTTTTTGGAGAGCTCTCTGTTCCTCTGATGTATATAATTCCAACAATTCCCTATTTAATTTCTATTAACTGTGAAGTTAATAGATAAATTCATATACAGTGATGCCCCGCCTATCGCAGACGTTACGTTCCAGACCCATCAGCGATAGGTGAAAATCTGCGATATAGAAATAAACATTTTTTTTTTATTGTTTAAGCCATAAAATACCCCTCCCACATGCTTTAAACACAGGTAAACTTATTAAAACACACTTTGTAAACATATATGATATGTGGATGTCGGGCTAAGGATATGAGTAACATAATAATAATAATAATAATAATAATAATAATATGTAACATATATGTATATATATACACACATCGCAGAGAACTGTGATGCGTCAGGGAAAAAAACGCAATATAGCGGGGGATCACTGTAATGTTACAGTCATAGGCTGCAATACAAATAATTCTGATTAGTAAAAAACGATGGAATGAAATCAAGGGAAAAAAAAAAGAAAAAAACTATGCTAATATTCCCGTTACAGTCTGCTTCCATTTGCTCGGCCTCACCTGCCCGGTCGATCCATGCTCGGTACCCATTCAGCTCCCTCTCGATCTGCTGCTGTCTCCTAAGCTTCATGAAGGCCCTCCGGTTCTCCACCCGCTCCCTCTCTTTGGCAAACTCCCTGGAAGACCCACGTTGGGAGGGTTACCTTCAGAGAATCGCCGTCGGTGATATTCAGCCCTCTCGTCTGCCTTCTGTGGCTAAACGATTAATGTGAATCCAGGGCTACTTGCTATCTCAAGAAAACCTGCAGCAGTCTGAAGTGCGATGAACTCACCCTGAGAGAACTCCCAACACCAGGTTCAGCACAAAAAAGGATCCAATTATTATTAGAGGGATAAAATAAAGCCAATTCCATGTAGGGCCTAAGGCATCATTGGTCTGCAAAGAGAGGGAACAAAGGTTTAAAAAAAAAACATGAAATGGACAACAAGCAAGCAGTTCAGGGGGATATAAAATAATATAATGAATGTACCTTAATGCAAATGCTAACCACAATTCAAAAGTGTGCCCTAACTGCTTTCATATTCTATGATGGACATATTGAAATAAAAATCAGACAAACTGACTTCAAAGAAATCCCCTGTGGGCAAGCTGCAGTTCTTCCAGAGCATGGCAACAGCGATTTTTAACAAGCCATGAGCAACTCTCAACATATCTATATCTAGCTGTAAAAGCCCCCAAAGCACCGCTGATGTATGTCTTGCTCACTTGTCCAGGCCAGTTTAACAGATTATTACCAGAGGCAGACATTAACAAGGAGACACCACTCTTTTGTAGTGTGAAGATGGCTGTTAATGTCGTGTGGCTGCGTTGGTCATCATGAAGACAGAAAACAGACTTTCTTTGCCAACACTTATCACTTAAAATATTTGTTAACAGTAACAACTTTGCAGCAATGGGACCTGAAGGGAACGGCAGCCGGGTACAGCTGGGAAAAGCTCTGCTGAGTAATAATGCAGGGAACGGCAGCCGTGTACAGCTGGAAAGCTCTGCTGAGTAATAATGCAGGGAACGGCAGCCGGGTACAGCTGGGAAAAGCTCTGCTGAGTAATAATGCAGGGAACGGCAGCCGGGTACAGCTGGAAAGCTCTGCTGAGTAATAATGCAGGGAAAGGCAGCCGGGTACAGCTGGAAAGCTCTGCTGAGTAATAATGCAGGGAACTTTGAATTTACTTATTATGAGACAATTTTATCCAGAACAACAAACAAGTGAGGTGTTCAGAGATCAGGGTTATCCGACATCCCCAGAACAGTTGCAGCTGAAGGCCTTGAGTTTACATGCCCAGACTGTGTCTTCACTTATTTAGCAGACACTTTTATCCAAAGCAATGGAAAAGGAAAGCTTGCGGTCAGACTGCAGGCCAGCCAGCATCCCAGGACCTGCTGGTGTTAAGGACCTTGCTTACTGGCCCAGTAATAACTTAATTATTTTGTTGAGTCCCCCACTGTCACTGAACAGGCACAGATCCTTAACTACACACCACCCTAGGTGGGCTGTACTTTTTCTGTGAATTATGAGTGTCAAACTTATACCTCTAGGAATCACGGAGGGGTGGGGGCGGTCTCACGATGAATATTTAAACCAACCAGGAGCACCCATCTCTCCTTTTATCTATAAGAACAAAACTTAACAGCAACCAAACTCGTATTTATGGTGCAAGTGGCTCATCCTCTAGTTGCTGCTATTTGATATACAGCCTCACAATCCAAGGGAGCCTTTCTCTGTGGCAGTATAGTTTATATCTAATTCTGCTTTGAGGACAAGGAAGGAGAAAAGGAAGGAGATGATTGACACAAATGGCCCCATCATCATAATGCCAGAACTGATTCACTGAGATCCTTCACAAAGGAACCTTGCAAGAATCGGCAGGAATTATTAACATCCTGCGTCAAACCTCGGCCACAGCAAAGGCTCAAATTCAGGGGCCTCTGACTAGATGCAAGTGGCCAGTGCCACCATCTCACACTCTGCTGTGACGTCAGAGCGTCATACATCATGGGAGGAAGGCAGGCATATGCTGGAGAAGCTCCGTGTAGACTGCATGATTTTAGACAGACAGACAGACAGACAGACAGATAGACAGACAGGCGGGCTGATAGACGGGCAGGCAGAGACAGGCAGACAGACAGTTAGACAGGCAGATAGACACACAGACAGGCTGTCAGACAGATGATAGATAGATAGATAGATAGATAGATAGATAGATAGATAGATAGATAGATAGATAGATAGATAGATGATAGATAGA
>JAODLC010000036.1:23083296-23097470 GCA_026781145.1 Hippopotamyrus pictus | reverse complement strand
AGATAGATAGATAGATGATAGATAGATAGATAGATAGATAGATAGATAGATAGATAGATAGATAGATAGATAGATAGCACAGAGTCAGCCATTTTTCTCATGCCCTCAAAGCAGTTTTTGTCTTTAAGGGCCTTAAGGTGACATGAATACTCTCCCAGCCAGGGGATTTTAATATAAAGAAACAGTCTTACAGGAGCATTATATGCACTGCATCTGGTGGATGAAAAAACAACAGATTTATAACACCCACTGTCTTTCGTAGGCACAGAGTTCGATATTCCCTTCGGATGTTTCACAATACTGTGATGAAAAATGTAAAAACAAACACCCAGCATTTGCCAAGTTTAGCACGCATGCTGTTTTATTTGGTCGCTGATGCTTAGAACTATGTTGAGAAACACATATTTGCCGCATAATCCCTCTCAACACTTCTGCAAGTTTACAGAGACGACAAATGTTGCCTATTTTTACCGTTTCGCAGACCACACTGCAGTAAAGACCCCGGAGAGAGAGGATACCCAACCTATGATCCCCTCGAAATCACTGAACAAATACCGCCAGCTTCACTACAGGAAAAACAGCAACTGTGACCAACCAATAGCCATTCAGAAGTGGAGCTGCAATCACATGCATTCTAAATTTAAAAAAAGGAGTAAATAATGAATTATGGGAAGACAAACTCAGTGATTTACAAACCAGAATTAACATTGCGTACTGCTTAAGACCAGCTGCCTATAATTCTGAATTCTGCTGTCAAGCATGTTGAAAGGGGACAAAAATGCTGATTGGAACATGGAGAAAGCTTGTCGGGTCTAACGGAAGCAGAAAAACCATCCTACAAACTGTCTTTTCCACCCCACAGCCTCGACACCTCACTCATTCCGCTCGGTCAGTTTAATGTATTCTCTGTTATATCAGTAGGGCTTTCGCCATCTTTCTCTGCTGAAGGACCTTTGGAAAGTGAATGGTGAGAGCAATAAGAACCTCTGTATTGATTCACGGCTTGTCTCTGCTGTGCCTATGAGCAGACTCCGTAGGCATTAAATTATATCTGAGGAAACATTCCATCTTTCATTCCAGCTTCTGAATTCAGCCAGTATTTGACGTCAGCTGAGAAATGTGCTTGTTAAATCAGACAAAAACCATCCTTTCTACTGTGTACTCTACATCAGTGTTTCCCAACCCGGTCCATGGGGGCCGCCAGACAGTCCACATTTTTGCTCCCTCCCAGCTCCCGAAGCACAAACATGGACCGTCTGGCAGGGAGCCAGGAGGGAGCAAAAATGCGGACTGTCTGGCGGTCCCCATGGACTGGGTTGGGAAACACTATGCTGCATGTCTATTTAGCATTTATAGTAACCTTATTTGGCTGAAAAAACAAACCAGGATTTAAATTTACATTTAGATTAGTGTAGTGTTTTGGGGCCCCTCTATAAATACCATGAAAAAGGACTTTGAAGTAATTAAAGCACGATTACAAGCGCAGCTACTAAGGTGACTCATATTTGGTTGAATGCCAATTAACAGTATGTGTCAGATATCAAAGTGGCCTGACAATCTGCACTTTATTTTGCATTTTCAAAGCAACATGAAGAAACTAATGGAGACCAAGAGGCCCTAACGTCATTGTCCCAAACGGCATCACTGAAAAACCGCAACGTCACTTAACGTGTCAAGGGGAAAAGTGAGAGGAATCACGATGGGTTTGCCAAACACAGACAAGCTACACCAGCAGAGAGGACAGTGGTCACTAGTCAGAGCTTACTGATAGATGAACAGAATATCTGTAAAACACCACAATAGCATAACGCATCTGTAATCCAGTCTGGACCAAGACTACATCATGAGTTTCACAAGGCCTCACAGAACTAGAATTTATGGCAATACTGCCACTAGGAAACCTTTCGTATTGAAGGTCAACACACAAGGATGTGTAATCTTGTGTGAGAAGCATAAATGCTCGACCTTGAGCAATGAATAAAGTATTACAGTCTCGTGTCATCTTTCAGTCCCTCATGAGAAAATAAAGTATGCCTTCCACAAAGTCTATTGTAAGGGCAGCCATCTTGTGGGAGTATATAGGTCCATTTCAATGGGCCAGGTCTACCATCCTGTGTAAACACTGTTCCCTCTCTATGTTTTCTGTATTCAAAGATGATAATGACTCCATATACATTGATAATCAAATTCAAGAGTAGTTTAATTAAACATAGGGTAAGATTAACAGCCTTTAATGGCCCTCCACCAGATCTCCATATTCAACATCCAAAGAACTGTACATTTTTCTTCTTTGGGTAACACTTTACTTAAAGCACCCAGGTATAATGCATTCTAGATACCTTCATAATGCATTACAATGGTATATACTGACCATTATAATGCATTATGAAGGTAACTATAGTGCATCATAGATGAGCACTTCATAGAGCATTCATATTGCATAATAAACATGGCTATAATGTGTTGTGTATTTTTATAAATAGTTGTAGCCATGTTTATAATACTGCATTATTATGCCTTATGAAGGTATGTATAACACATTATGATGACTGCTTTAAGTAAAGTATTACCAAACAGTGCAATTTGCTCTTAAACACAGCGCAGAGAGGAGAACAGAGACTCTTGCAAAGGCAGAGTTTGGCCCTTGATACTGATGTACCATTCGGTACATCAGACAAAGCTTGTCTTTTGCTCTTTAATGCTGAAATGTCCTTCAAATCAAAAACATTCTCCACGATACTGCAGAATGAATTGAAGTAATCAAAACAGAAAAGCAACATATTATCCTTATATTAAAGCATGCAAAGAGATTCTGTGTAGTGTACAGTATATAAATCTATTTTAAGCATCCTTAACCTGCCTAGGGTCATAGTGATGATTCAATTACTCAAGGAGAGCATAGGGTACAGCGTCACTCACAGCTACGCACTATCACACACTAGCAGATCACCTGGATAAATACACTCGCATGACCCTACAAGCCACATAAACACTCAGACCTGGAACGATATTTAAAAGCAAAGCAAAGTGTCAGCGTTAGCTATTGAGACACCTAGTATAACAGTTTACTAGATATATAGGTTATTGATAATTGATAACATGTGCTATAGGGGAAAGGCACTCAGGCTTGGGAGGTTAGCCTAACTAAGAGTCCATGATCCTGTAGCTGGGAGGCGAACCCACCACCTACTGGGTCACTGTGCTGATTTCCCTGCTGAGCCCCTCTTCAGTCTCAGTGTGCTGTGGTTTTATTTCTGTTCCTTGGTTTAAGTCACAGGCCGAAGGCAGTACTCCACCGGGTGGCCCTTGAAATAGCACATAGCTGATTTTAACACCTCCAACAGATACTCGAGATGCTGGGCTGTGTGGGAATCGGATGGTGATTAGCAATGCCACGCCAGATGTTGGCACCGGAGGGCCCTGTTTCTCCTCAGCTTGAAGACATTGAAGAGTTCAGTAGGTGAAGGTTACATCATCATCCATGAAAATTTTGTGTAATCGATGCTTCTGATTAACGCCATCACTAAACATAATGAAATAATTTGAAATGAAATATTAACCAAATTGCATACGAGTGATGATATGAGTGGTGTCATTATGTTTCAAAGGATTTGATACATTTCTGGAATATGGAAGAAAACATATTATGGAATAATTAGACATGAGTTCCCAAAAAAATTTGCCAGACTAGGGGAGCACTGCGTGGTAATCATAGCGGAGATGAGATCACCTTCTTCCTTTTAAGATCATCCTGTTCCTTTAATTTGAAACAAAAAGAACAAAACTCAGTCCCAGTAATGGCCATTTAATGCCCTACTTTGGGAATCTAATTAGAGGTCGTCAGGTGCCCCGTGAGGCTACTAGACACCCACCCCAAATCCATTCTCAAATGCTTTGTTAATTACCATGGAAATCTGATGTTTTCCATGACACAATGCTAGAGATTGCTACATCAAGGGTTAACCACCCTTTTGGTAGTTGGGCTGACGCCGGCTTTACAATGATTTGTTTTGAAGTCATCCACTTTGAAGCTTTATATTTCGGTGCATCCAATCCAATTATTCTTCCATGCTTTCTACCCACCTCATCCCTGCCGAATATCTATTACAGTATGCCCTCAAAATCATTTTAAAAAGATGACGGAGACTGGATTATAGTGAGGTTAGCAGGTTAGCATTAACGCGTCCTAAAACGTAGGCACACCTGAAAACACCAGTGCGATTTTGGACATATTCCCTCGCGGAAGCATTCTTGACGTTGCCGAGACGTGCTTCGCCAGCAGGCCGTTTTTCTGTGGCAGGGGAGCGAACGAGCCGGAAGCCGCGGAGCTAACGACCCGCTCGCGTGTCATCGCTTGCACCAGGGATAATTAGTAAGCTGGCTTGTCATGTCATGCTAAGCTAGTGCGCTGCGCAGTGGCTCCTCATGCAGTTATAAACTGCCTCACATACACCCGCTTATAATTAATTTCCCTCATATTTCATAAACAGTTAAGCTACTGCTGTGAGTTGATACTCATTAGTTACTTCAATTAATGCTTTTTTGACATTAATGGGAATTCTATGAGCTAATCCTTATTAGTCCTTGTTACTTTACCAGTTAATGAGCAGTGACCAAGTCCTTCGTTACTTGTCAAGGTTTAAACAGACTATGCAGTAGCACTGTCTGCAGTACGATATGGAGTCATGCAACAGAACGGTCTTTCCGGTAGCTTGCCTGAATCATGATGTAACTCTTTTGTGTTCAGCCTTTTCTATAAATGGGGGGGTGTTCTTCCTACACAAATGCTCAAAGACTTTCTCTTTTCAGCAATTAGCCGGCAATTTTTGTTTGGCCAACACTGTTCTGAAGAAAGGAACTGCAATTCTAAATATGAAACGATTTTCTGTGTCCCTCCTGCTGTCGCATGATTAGCTGCTGCTCTAGCCCACTAGTTTAAGGTGTCTATCCAACATGATATTCATCCAAATCAACATTCACCTTTCAGCCACACAAGTATGAGCCTCAGACATGGACTCATGCCAGATGAATTATTGCAGCCGTTTCAGGTTTCAGCTGTCAGACTGTGGCATGTGTCATTTTCAGCAGCGCACTTTGGCCAGGATGCTTCACAAAACATGCTTAACGCTAACAAGCTGTACCAGAATTAGTCACACGTTTAACAGCACACTGTCAAGTTAGCGTACCATCGCCTCACCTTTCAAAGACTGAATGTTAGATCTGCAACTGACAAGGACACTTCTGACATTAGTAAGGCAAGGAACTCCTTTAATATACCACGACACAGAGAAAACCTGCTTCTTTGGGTATGAGCAAGCATTATCATCTTTAAAAACATAAATAACCTCTGCCGCATTTTACATAAAACTACATATTTGACTACAGTGATACTCCATCCATCCATTTTCCGTAACTGCTTATCCTACTCAGGGTCGCAGGGGGTCCGGAGCCCATCCCAGAAGCTATGGGCGCAAGGCAGGGAACAGCCCAGGATGGGGGGGCGCACAGTGACACTAACTGTCTATAATTCTTTCTTATCTGTGCTAGGAGAAGTAGATATTTTCAAATGTAATATAAGACCTTTCAGCGTTTATCATCATTAGGGCAAAGGGGAGGAAATGACCGATATCACAGCATTGCCAGAAGGAAATTTTGGAGCAGACTGGAAATAACTGATAACGAAAGCTTGACCGACTCCATGACACCGAGGGCAGATACACAAACTGAAGATGTGCAAAAGCAGCCTCACATTTAGCATCCGCTGTACGTGCTTCTATTGACAGTGCCTGAAAAAATGAAAATAAAAAAATGGAAGACATTCCATTTTTGGCTAAACTTGATTTGATTTGATTGTTTTTGATTACATAGGTGATGCTACAGTGGGTAGATCGCAGTCACAAGGGAGTTAAAACTATACCTTTCTGTTTCTATTTTTCAAGCCCTCCTTAAACAGGTGAGTCCAGAAAATTATTCTAAATTGTTCAATTTCCCAGCAGCTGCTGGTTTATAAAAAAACACATCAATTGAAACTGATTTCTCCTGCTGGACAATCCACCGCTCGCCACAAAGCATGTGGCACAGAGAAGCTGTATTTGATTAGATTAGGATTTCTGTAGTTCTATGGAAAGAAGTGGAATTCACAAAAGCTGTTTTTATATAAACGTTACCTCTACCTCCCCCCAGAGACCCTAGCCTGCAACAGCGGCAGATTGTACTGGGAGGTGTGGAGAGGAAACTCACGTTGTAGAGCACATTGGTCCACCCCTCCATGGTGATGCACTGGAAGACCGTCAACACAGAGAACAAGATGTTGTCGAACTGGGTGATGCCATCATTGGGCCCGATCCAGGGTCCGGTGCAGTTGTAGCCTTCTGGACACTTCCTCTCCCCGCACGGGAACTCAAACTCCAGTGTTTCGTTTCCTGGGAGAGTCCAACAGGTAAGGCAGCCTTTTGGTGATTTAAATTTTACCAAACATCTGACTGTCAAGACACATTAATGATATAGATCAGTGTGTCCCAATCTGGTCCTCGGGGACTCACAGACAGCACACAGACACAGACAATTTTGTTCAGGAGCTGGGAGGGAGCAAAAATGAGGACTGATTGGGAAACACTGATATAGATATTATTCTGGCAAACATAACTAATTATTATAGTACTGTAATAAACTTTTAAGCTACAGCTTATGGCCAGAATTTAGACCTGCCCTGTATGTTGTCACAGTAGATTTGAGCAGAATACGTCACACAGATGGCTTTAGCGATAATACACAGAACTTTCATGATGGACTGAAAAACACCTTGAGACACGTTTTGGGTTGCGGAGACCTTGGTCTGCAATGGATATTGGCTCATGCACAAAAGGATCTCTTGTTGTAAACTATTGCTTCCCTGAGAAATGACACCAAATATGTGCTCAGGTGTTGCTCACACTGGCTGTATGATTGTCAGAAAAGCCCGGAGAGCTGAAGTGGAACCAAACACCTCTGCCAAAGGAACCAGTGGCGTCAACTGAGCACGTAATTCATGCCAGATGACATTTAAATAGGGACGTTATTTCATTATTTTGCCCGTGATGATTTAATTAACTTCACCGACATATTCAGAGGGGACATCTCTTGGTCTGCTCACTGATTGCAAAATGCCTTTCAAAGGTTTGGATTTCATCATATCTTTCGTTCTTTTCGCTGTGTACTAGTTAATGTGATTAATTAACACTTATCCAGCTATATTCAGTCTACTAGCATGAATTTTCACAAATAATATATACCAACTTACACCTGCTTATGCAGTACAGGATTGTATACTGTATTTTTTCATATATAACATTTGCTTGGATTGTATATCAATCTGCTAATGACCCTTTTGTGTCAGTGTCTTTAAAGCTGAAATGTCTCCCAGCGGGTAAGAACCTCAGTCAGAGCCGAAGGCTTGCATCAGCTATTACACTTTTTGATCAAAACAATTACATGTAGAGCCAGTGCTGCCCTGCAGATAAACTCAGGAAGCAACACAGAGGAATTAATTAACACGCACAAGTATAAATACACACCCAGACTCGTGCAAGCACCAGCGTGAGCATTTACATGTATGTATATTTATATTGTTTGCAACCAATAAATTTCAGAACCATGAATAATATAACTACAGTTAATATAATTACAATAAACAGCCATTATAATTTAACCACAGAAATAATACATTTTAAACATATTTAAAGAATGAAGCACTTCCAGGGGGCTCCTGCGGGGAGCAGAATCTCTCCTGCTTCCTTACTGGTGACATTTTCCAAGAGCACGCAGGTGAAATGCAGTTTCCCACTGTAGAACTCCAGGCCGATGATGGCGAACATGAGGATGGCAAAGAAGAGCAGCAGGCCGATTTGCAGCAAGGGCACCATGGCCTTCATGATGGACTTCAGGACTATCTGAAGGCCTGGTGAGACACGGAGGAGCAGAGAAACAGGGGGACCACATTCAAAGTGCTCTCCCGTGACGCCTCCAGCTGGCCAGTTTACAGAAAAGGAGAAATGTAACTGTAGTAACAGTTTAGAGATACAAGAACAAGGTAATACCACAGTTTCTAAGTAATGTCAAGATATACTGAACACCCAAGTGCCCTGACTGACTTTGCTTGGTATTTGCTTGGTCAAGAAACTGAAATTATAACCAAATTTCTGGTTCGTTTTCTCTGGTTCTTGATTTGTGTGACTATTGTCAAAGCACCCAGATGATTTTGTAAGTGTTGATGACCAACTTTGGACTGAGAAATGGTATTTTTAGTATCCTTTAGTATCCTGAGACACTTTTGGGTCTCACCCACCCTGATCCCCACCGGGTTCTCGTTGGAGCTGTCAGTTCCTCTGTGGGGAACCAACTTGTCTTGTCAAGACAATGGATTTGTTGTTTTGCCCCTTCAATAAAAATTCAAAACTGTAAAATGAGCTGCTTCTGCAACACTGTATGCAGCCAACTTGTGTTATGGTACTTAAATAGGAACCCATTCATTACGGTATTCAATATTTTTATATAAAACACTCTATAATATCATGAATTTTTTTGTGTGCGTTTATTAGCATGTAGTAGTTTATAAATAATTTTTTAAAATACATACTACTGTTCTCATATGTGCTGACTTGTATGACACTTAAAAAATAAGTAAAAGCAAGAAGGAATTAAATACATTTTAAAATATTGCCACATTTTGCCCAAGAACACAGAACTGACAAGTGTGAGCGACCAATAAGATACTCACTGGGAATGCCAGAGACCAGTTTGAGGGGCCTCAGTACACGCACGGCCCTCAGTGTCCGCAGGTCAACAGGGATGTTCATGTGAGCTCCAGCTGCGGCAAGAATCCTGCATGAGACACAGAGTGACAGTATGCATGCATGAAACACGCCTTTAACACTTCAGTATAACAATGTAACAACCATTTATCTAGTACAGAGTCCCAGTGAGCCTGAACCGTATCCCATGGTTCTTCAAATACCTCGATTCCAAATCCAGGCCTTGTTTTCAGTTCTCCCAGGTAGTTACTTTCATAATTACTGATTCTGATTGGTCAGAGGCTTCACACCTGACTGACAGGTAAAGGAAGGCTGGAAAACCAGCAGTGCTCGGACCTCGAGGACCGTGATTTGAATACAGTAATAGGGCCGTATCCCAAACCTCACATGACACAAGGCAAGGGAACACCTGTCAGGATCAGTCCCTGCTTTGTCCTGTTCTGTCCAGCCTTTCCCCTTTTGGCCAACAGGTGTCCCGTTCTTTTCTGTTTGTCCTGGGTTTAGCACCTCTCACAGTGCCTATTGTTTTACTCTACTGACCAGGCTGCCATGTGGCTGAATAGACTGTGTGTGAGACTGAGCTCTGTGCATTCCTAACTGTCTTGGGTTTGAGGATGACCAGAGGCGGGCTTTAACTATGCTGGATATTTCATCTTTTGTTTTAACTGAAGGTTAATTACCTTGTGTTCATTTATTTCAGTATTGGTCTTTGCTTCTGTGTCTTGGTTCTTATTTGTTCTTGCCTGTGCCTTGTTTTATAGGCTATTTTCCTTGTACTGTATCTCCTGGTGTTTGAGTCCTTAGTGCTTCTTTATGACCCTGTCCTTTGTCCTATAGCTCCTAGTCCCTAGTATGTGTAGGTGTAATAGCCCACACCTGTCCCTTGTTGAAGACCTGGTACTTGGGGTATTTACAGTATGTGCTTTCCCCTGTCCTGTCCCTTGTCAGCTATTGCATGGATTTGCCGTTAGGGTGCATTTATACTCAACACTTGTAATGCATTCACTTACTCATGGCCATCAAGCTTATCCTGTGTTCATTGCATGCATCGCTTCTGCGACCACACGTCAGATGACCCCCTTCTAAGTCCGTGTTCTTACACTGTGATTCCATATCTTCAGCTTTTGTCCTCGGTAGTTATTGTGTTGCCTCCCTGCCTTTGTTTAGTCCCTTTTGTTTCTTGTTCTTTTTAATTTTGTTTTATAATAATGTTCCCTGTCTCTGGAAGCCATCTAGTGGATTGTCATTAATCAGTCTCTGTCAGGGCTCTCAAGCTTCGTCAAAAGTTTGTAGTGAGATTACATCTTGGGTCGGACCATATTTGTCGTGGCCAATGCATGACATCTGAGGGACCTGCCTACCACATTTATCGGATCCTGGTCTTCCACTTTGTCTGCACTCTGTGTGTGTGCACATTCGTGTGAAAACGTGCTTGCAGCAGGATCACATGTACCTTATTTTGGAATTTACCCGGAAACAACAAACGCTATTTTCTGATTGGCTGGTAGGTAGCTAATAACATGCTTGCAGCAAAAGCACATGTACTTCATTTTGGAATTAACCAGGAAACAACAAATGCTAATTTCTGATTGGCTGGTAGGTGGCTATTAACTCTGTGTAACTGGGACAGCTATGAACTTTACCGCAAACTCCGTATACATGCGCATCGTCCATTAATTCTATATAAGGGGACACCCTAGTGGGCATTATCCCTTACTGCTCAGCATGAGAGACACAAGGTGTGGTATGTGAACTGGTTGAAATGCATGCATCTCTTGGTCAATGTGTGAGACTTGGGAATCCTGGCCCCGGTCAAGATAACACCCTGGATGCGATTCTTGTCCACTCATTCTCAGCAGTTGAGATCACGGATTCATGCAGAGCCTGAGGTGGGATTTGAACCCACAACCTTAGAGCTGTGACGCCTACATTTTTCTAGTTCAACCCCCTGGTTTGCTTAACACCGGCTTACAAATCCTGTTAAAACAGAACATTGAAAATTTCCACATACACTAAGCTAATCAATAAGCAATGTTACAGGTTTCCAGGAAGATCTGGAGTTCGTCAGTGTGTAGGCGGGTAGCTGATGTCCAGGAGAGTTCCTGCATCGAGCCTTAGTGTATGTGACGTGGTCGTTACATTTCATCTGAAGCGACACCCAGCCGGATGCTAAACGGACACGTCTCACCACACGATTTAGCCGTGCGATTATCACTTAGCGCTGGATGGCATTTCACCTCTCCGGCTAATTATTAGTCATCCCATGTACGTGGCACAAACTCATTTGCAGAAACACTTGAGACAGCCCTCAGCTTAGTCCCTGATTGTCTATTCACCAGTAACCTTTCGCTCTGCCTTGCTGAGTGTCAATGTGCTCTGCTGCTCGTCATTCCTTCTTCGTAATGAGACCAACCTGCAGGATTTCGCTCACGTTTTTACTCAAAGCTGATGGGATCAGACCTGTGCAGGCGGCCAGATTCTGATATAATTACCAAAATAAAAAAGATTACAGTGATTCTCTTTCATTGATCAGTAATTCGAGACAAGACAAGCTATCATGGACGTGATCCTCTGAAATCCCCTGCCTTATTCTGGCTGCTACGCATGGGACACACCCCTAACGCAGGAAGGGAGCATGGCTAACAGGCTGGAGTGCACACCCCCACACCCATAACCTCTGGGTCAAAAGTCTGATGACCTACAGAATCTCACTCAAGGTGCAGTGATAAATAAAACAATCCAATGAAAGTCTTGATTGTCATTAAAAAGAATGCTGTCATCAAAATTAAATTACAACAATCAACAAAAAAAAATTTCACTGCAATACAACCAATTTCTTACATCAGTAATTTTTATAGCAACAGTTTCAGAGATGTCCTTAAAACTCACATCAAAAGCCTGAACCCAACAAATTATGTTTTATCAATTTATACCATTTATTTTTACACACCAATATAAATCAAACAAGGTTAATTCTTTTCTTATTGCCGTAATTATCGTTTCTTTAACTGACCACTTCTTTTAATCCCTTGATTGCTAAAGATCTTCCTCTCACAGAAATAAATGTGCATTCTTTCCAGCTAATTTCTGGCAGAATGTTAGATCACCAACACGATCCCTTCCAGACTCTCCTGTGTTTTTATCCCGCCAAAAACATTTTGATTAATCAAATCTCTTTGTGAACAGGTAGGTGTTAGAATTCCCAGAAAGAAATTGAATATCATCATTTCACATTCGGCATGTTTGGCATGGGAATTCAAGGGAAATGTACTTCTTCATAAAAGCTGCTTCTTGCTTGCATTTTCCAAGACAAAATAAGCCTAAACACCAGATTATCATGTATCAAGTCTGAAGAAACTTACTAAATTTCATTGACTGCGATCTTGGTTAAGATGCTAAACACACATTTACAGTACAGTCACTATTAATTTAATTCAGCTTCAAAACGCAAATATATTCGCTATTTAAGTCAGTTTCAAAACTGATGTCAGGAAAACTATCAGATAGAACGGACAGAGATGGAATCACCTCCTTTCTTAGGTGATCTAGGTGCTAATAATGTGCTGCTTATACCAAATATAGAATTTAATCAGAATTCATAATAACATGACTGAACATAAAAATGAACTCAGATACTAATTAATCATTTCAAATACAAATAACACAAATCCAACATCAAACTATTTTCCACCCAGTCATCCATCTTTTAACTGCTTACCATGATACACGCTGAGCCACCATACCACCCTCAATGTATTTTATTCCTAATTTAATAAAAATGGTAATAAGATCACATGTTTCTTTTCTAAAATTATCACTCTTGATATTCGGGCTCTGCTTTGAAAGTAGAAATGGAAACAGAGCCAGTTATGGAACACCCCTGAGAGAATGGTTTGGCCAAAAGAAATAGAAACCCACTAGGGTGTGTAACATTTGTGGGAGAGTCCATAACAAAACACAAATGTTATTGTGGGGTGGCAGTGAATGGGGTAAGGCTGGTGAACAAGTATATTCATATTCGTTATTTTCTCTCAGCGGTGAATTTAGAAATGTGGTGTCTTGTTTTGTTTTTCTTGGCAGGCATTTCCGAAACCTTCCCCCGTGCTTCAATCGTTTGCCTGGACTGAAACGTCAGCGCTGACCTTTCAGTTCTATCATCCCTCTTCCTGGATTTTGTGATTATGTGTGTGCCATGCTGGCACTGTTCCCCCATTTCCCAGGAAATTTTCATAATAACCTCATGCTTCACTCCTAGGGTCTTACATTATGATTCCTGTCACCCCCATCCTGACCCAAGACCCTCTCACAGTCGTCTTTTTTGAAGTTCCTCCGGCTCACTATATTGAGGGAAAGCGTCCAGCTCACTCATTAATCCCACAGCAGTAGACCACCACTCTGAAACCAGCGCACTCCACCCGGGGGACCTGTGATGCTGCTCACCAGCACAGAGAAGACAATTACAGTCAGCAATCACCTCACGCTGCTTCCCACCGAATTCATTTCACATCACCATAATGCTCTCGCCAAAGTGTCCAGGACTCTTTCCAAACAGTTAAGAAACTCAAATGTTATTATTCTCATGGGAGAAATATTACAGTTGTAAACTATAAAAGCAAGTAATAGCATTGCAATGTACATGGAAATTAGCTAACTCATCTTCCAAATGATTAATATGATAAATGATGACAAGGCTAGAAACCAGCTATGGCATTTCAACCGCTAGCTAGTTACGATAACGCAATTACAATCATTTGTCATATATTAAAACTTAAATAAACTTAATTTAAACTTGTTTTCTTTCTGAAGTGAATTTTTGGCAGGGAGATTTAGACTCGAGGTATTTGGTACCAGTGGCAGTTTCTTTAAGACGACAAGTGAAGCAGAGCTTCACCAAAAGAAAAGAATAGAAAAGATAAGAAAAGAAATGTAACATTCATATAACATAAAATGTCATTTTAATGCCAATTTATAATCAATGACCATTTCCTAATAGTACTGCTGTGCAAAAAATGTTTTACAAGGTTTTGTGCAAAACAGCACTACCTTTAGGTTGATAAAGGGAACTTCAGTGAAGCAAAACATTTTCTTCCTCGCTAAGCTCATAGACTTCCATGTATTTCTCATCATCTTCTATTTACTAAGTGATTGGATAGTTATGGAATATGAGCTTAAAGATGTGCTTCCCAATGCGACAGTGTTGTGGCTTTTGTTGGTGCATTTGTGTAGCACATAAAATGTAGGGTAAAACAGTAAAGCAGGGGTCTCCAACTCCGGTCCTGGAGAGCTACCGTCCAGTAGGTTTTCTAATCATACCCGGCTTCTGATGAGCCACACCTGTTCTTAGGTAAATGCCAGGAACAGGTGTGGCTCATCAGAAGCCAAGTG
>JAODLC010000036.1:23050308-23083196 GCA_026781145.1 Hippopotamyrus pictus | reverse complement strand
GTGGCTCATCAGAAGCCAAGTGAGACAGAAAACCTACTGGATAGTAGCTCTCCAGGACCGGAGTTGGAGACCCCTGCAGTAAAGTAATGCTGCGTAGGCTACCCGTATTTAGGGTGACCATCTAATCCATGCAAGGGAGGACATTCTGAACTACTTCAGCTTTTACAAACTACTTTAAAACTGAAAGGCTCCAATGCTTGGCTAATTACTTCAATTCATCTTTACTGGTTTGTTACCTTGATTGAAAGATTCATCCAGCTGTTTCACGTTAACATTAGTGGTATATGCATAATTATAAGCGAATGACCAATCAGCACACAGCAAGAACTCAGTGCTAATGTGAAATCTAGGTCTTTTTAATTGAAATTGTAGTTTACAAACCCTGTCCCAGCTCATAGTGTCTGCCCTGTCATGGATTAGTGATCACCCTACTCGTATTTTAATCAAGTCACTCCATTAATTGTACTTATATTTCTATAATGGCTGTATTTCAGAAAAGGGTGTACCCGTTAAAAAACAATTTTTGTCAGCATCACACTCTAAGCATCAGCTCACCAGGTTAATATTTACATCTCTGAAGGCTCAGATACAAGCTAAATAGGGATACAACTTTAATGAAACCAGCGACCAATGGAAAATGTTCACAGTAACACTTTACTTAAGGCAATGTTTTTGTAATTTATAAACACATTCATAATGCATTATAATGCATGAACATGGCTATACATATTTATCAAAAGGCATAACACATGATAACCATGTTTATTATGCATTATGACTGCCTTGTGGAGCTCTCATCTGCAATGCACTATAAATATCTTCATTACAAGTTCATAACAGGCTCCTAGAAGCAGGACTGAAGTCCCATAAAGCAAGGAAGAAGCCCTTCATCAATGAGGAGCAGGGAAGAGCCAGGCTGCATTTTGCAAAAAAAAATATATATTTTCCACAGGTGCATACCCATAAATTGAGAAATGAGTGAAATTGAAAATGTTGCTGTGGTCTCTTAATTTTTACAGAGCTGCATGATGTGAGATCCTCTAATAAACGGTTCCAGTCAGTTGCATAGGTGGTTTTCACAGCATGAAATCAAAAGAAACAAAGCAGTATATCGCAGATGCTTTGCTGAATTGTTAAACTTGACCAATTGAACTAAAGACATGTATAATTATAAAATCCTTTATGTTGTATGATTTTGTTGACATACATCCACCTAAATTAGTATGTTTCACTTATCTGACTTTTGATTTGAAAGGGAAAAACCGCACCACATGTGCTCGGGTCATTGGAACCCAAGCAGGAGCAGAAATGAACCAGAAAACCTGACAGGAGAACAAGCAGAGACAGTGAGGAGGGCAGCAGTTTTTGTGGACGCTAATGCTAATGAGAGCAAGCAGAGACAGCGAGGAGAGGATCAGTGTTTGTGGATGCTAATGCTAATAAGAGCAAATGGTGACAGCGAGGAGAGGAGCAGTGTTTGTGCATGCTAATGCTAATGAGAGCAAGCAGAGACAGTGAGGAGGGGAGCAGTGTTTGTGGATGCTAATGCTAATGAGATCAAACGATGACAGCAAGGAGAGGAGCAGTGTTTGTGGATGCTAATGCTAATGAGAGCAAGCAGAGACAGTGAGGAGAGGGAGCAGTGTTTGTTGATGCTAATGCTAATGAGAAGGACCACAAAAAAGAGCAAGAAAAGTGCAACACGGGTGAAAAGTTTGATGTAACTAACGGATGTCAATAGAAAATACTGCATTGTTATGTGTTTAATTAATTAATAGCATATTATCGTTGTTAAAGACTGATTAGTGTGTATTACATAATCAAGGTTTTTATGAGCTCTGACACCTGAGAGTTTACAAATTAAGCACTGAGTACATTAGGAATTCAACACCATGCTCACCCTGCAAAGACTGATTGAGAGGAGGAAGAAGAGCAATGCAGATGATAAGTTTGATATAAGGAACAGGTGACAATAGAAAATATTGCATTCTTATGTGTATAAGTAATTGATATTGAATTATCACTGTTAAAGACCTATTTGTGTGTGACATCATCATGGTCTTTATGGGCTATGGTTTATGTGGTCCTGTTAGCTGGCGATACATGCATTCAAAGCCAATATTTATGTGTGGTGACGGCAGATTGATCAGTTTTGAAAAAGTGAAATTTGTAAACATTTGGAATTGCCCATGCACATACTTCAGGTTACTTTAAATTTATACTCGAATAGTAATCTTTTCTCATAAGGTATTTATTTTCTATTCATCAGCTGCTATATCACCTTTCTAACTGCATGCATGTTTGTCATATTTTACGAACGTGCTAGAAAAGTCCACTTCTTCAGTTGCCTTTTCCTCATCTTTTATTTATTTTATTTGGATTTCCAAACTTGACAAATCTGATACTATCTTTTGCAAAAATAAGTGACTGCATGCCGGTTGAACACACTTGTCACCAGTTAATAGAATCACTGCATAAACCATTTCACTGGCAGCTCAGAGTTTACAAATTAAGCACTGAGTAGATTAGGAACACCCTGCTCACATGAAGAATGTTTGAGAGAATATTTCATAGATTAAATAGACTAACCTCCCAGCTGTAGAGAAAAGATCCTAATACTGTATGAACTAATCTAGCAGTACAGTATGTCCCTTAAAATAAACTTATGTCCCTACAAATTTAAGGAGGGCTCTTATTGGACTTGTTTTCTGGGGGATTAATCTAATTTAATTTGAAAATGAATCAAAAGGGGAACTTTATGTTTCCAGTAAGAAAAGATGGAATATTTCAGATTGGGTGTAAAAGACCATTAACATCCATGTCCTCAGCTTAGCAGAGAAGAGAAGTTGGTGAATCCTTCAAGTTTTAGCATAGAGATTTGCCCTCAGAACCAGCATGAGGTCCAGGGTCTCGGGTCCCTTGATCTTGAATCTCAGCCAGACTCGTGCAGTAAAGTGCCGTAATGAGTAGCCTTTTCAAAGTGACCCTCAGAATGCATCCTTGAGCAGACACTTTGATGGAGACTTCCTGATAAATTAATGCATAGAGCCCTACATTGCAAACACAAGCTGTGCAGAAAAAGCCTTTGTTCTCTCTTTGCCTTTATGGCATTTCACATGCACACACACACACACACACACACATACACACACATACACACACACACTTCCAGAGTAATTTAGAAGGTGACAGATAACTTGCAAAGTAGATTCCAAAGATATCACCGAGCATGAGGAGAGACGTGACAGAGGGAGGGGGAGAGTTCAGGTTTTTGGGGGCCATTTTCAAGAATAAACGAAAAAAAAAAAAAAAAAAAAAAAAAAAAACAATAGATGTTTCTAATGTCGTTTCTATTACAATAATGTCTGGACTGGGAATTAATTTTAAAATCGTCTGGTAACACGTGACTCTTTATGGCCAGATTCACTATATTTTCTTTGCAATTAAACAGATCAAACGTCCCCTGACTTCAAAACCACCAATCCAGACTGTGGACATGGCCCTGTTAAAAACTAGCTTTCTGTTCATCAGGCTTTCTGTTCATTTTCTCTTTATCAATAAGATGGGGTTGGCTGCAACTAGCATGTAGATCTATTTTTGTTCTGCTGGAGTCATATGTCTTGAATAAAATTAGTCACATTCGAGGTGTCGAGTCACTTGCCTCATTTAGCTTAATTAAGTTTCTCAGGAAAGGTACTAAAATAGCAGACAGCCCCTTAAAGGAAAGGGGGCGTGGCTGGCAAAGGCCCCTCCCCTCCCACTGCAGAGATTCCATGCAGTTCTTATAGAGAATGTAGGTCAGAGCACTGTAATTGGCCAGTGATCTTTCTGTTTTGTGTCTGTCAACACGAGTTGTAAACCAAGCCTGAGGCGATGCCACGACAGTTCTCAGGAAATGACAAAATACACCTCAGTATTTACTATGAAAATAAATACTCAGATTGCTGTATTTAGTTGTTTATATACTCCATATTTCACCATATAGACTAAGTTCTCCAAACACAAAAGGTTCAAAATTGTTGATTAGAAACTGACAGAAGCCATGATGGAACTAGTATGTTAATATAAATATAACAGGAATGCCATTATTAAAAATTAAACACATTTATGTATAAAATAGCATCCAGTATACACAACAGGTGTTGACAATGATTCAAAAAAACATTAATCTGCTGGAAACAGTCAGCAAAAATACCAACAAGTAGCAATGTACCATCCAAAGATTTCATTGAAGTATTGAGATTGTGGTTAGATTATATAAGGGTACAACCGATATTACTAGATAGCATAATGTAACTTAACGCAAGCTCTAGCTCATTAGTATCAAAACAAGCATGCGCTACGGAAATCCTATTTAACATCATAACCTGGGCTGCAATATACAATCAGTAGTGTCACCCGGTGCATTTAGAAAGTCGGTGGATGCATCAACAATACCATGCATGCTATGCAGATGAACAGCTGGGTGAAAGAAGCGTCCGCTGCCCACTGCACTGGTCTAACTAATTACAGGTCATTCTGACACACCTCACAGACTCTGCGCCTTGATGGAAGCTCACCTCACATTGACGTACTGCTCAGTGCCAGATGGCTCATGAATCATTCAAACTACACCTGATCAATTATTCATAACAGCTAAAGAGCAAACACTTTGCTAATTGTCCCGCAACTACTACCGAAAACGAAAGGCACGTACGTAGAGTTAATCGGTAAAGATGAGTAGCATTTATGCTACATATACAAGGTATCAACCAGAGATGGTAAATTCCCCTTAACATCCAAAATCTGGAATGAGTGCCGAATTCAAATTCCTTTTAATATCTGTTACCACCGGGTGGCAGGGCGGTTAGGAGAAACAGCAACTGGAGCCCCAAACAAGGATTCTGCTTCCCTCGGATGTCACATTTGGCGCCATGCTCCACGGTGTCCTCCTTACTCAACCTCAGCCGTGACTTCACAGCATGGTCGTCCACAGAGCACGGCGCCAAGGATGACATTCCAAAGAGACGGGATCGTGGTGTGAGGCAGCCTCTTGTGCTCTCCGTGGCCAATGTGGCGTACCGATGCCTTCTGCCAGCTCTGTGATGCCTGGCTTTACACACAAGGGTTCATCTAATGTTCTAGTCTGACAGTGATCTGTATAAATGTTTGACAAACTGGTTTATGGGGGAAAAACACCAAATGTTCACAAGATTGCCTGTCCTCTTATATCCCAAGAAACACCTCCGGGATGAACAGGAGGACATCAGATGTATGCTGTATATAATACTGATTTTTATTCCAAGGCTGGTCACTGGGAGGCCTATAGCAGTCTCAATACAATGGATGCAATGGATGTGCTGTGAAATGCTTTAGAAATAAACTGGATTAGTACATGTGAAGCACTGGAATTTCTGTGTAGAAAATATCTCCTTTACAACCTTTTTTTGCAGAACTGCTTACCCAGTGCATGGTCAAGGAAAGTCTGGAGCTTATCCAACCAAGCACAGGCCACAAGGCTGGAAACACTAGGGATAGGATGCCAGTCTGTCACAGGGCATGGGCACACACACACACACACACACACACACACACACACACACATACATACACACACACACACACACAAATGAATTTTTAAAGACCGCAATTCACCTAACCTGCACCGACTCTGGCTAGTGTATTTCTAGAGTGCTCAGAGTACATTTTGACCTGAAAGCCCAGGAAAGAGTCTCGCCCTTGAATCTCCGAATTCACCCCCGTCACCGCTGAGTGCCAGCGCCTCTCCCACGGACTGTCACCGGCTGGGCGCCGTCCCAGATCCCAGCGTTTGTCAGGCCCGACCAGCACACAGCTTGGGTCACACCATGCCTGAAGCAAACATACCGTAGGATGTTAATTCATAAGCTTATCGGGAGAAGAGCCGTGCCTGAGGTGGATTCAGTATGTGAGGCTAAACAGCCCTGCTGTTTCGATCGACTGCCTTCTTTGTTTGATTTAGCATGAACGTTAAAGATATCTGTTTTTAATCCTTCGCTACACATATTCTAACTTACACTACGTGCCTCCATTCTGCTCTTCGCTCCTGCTTTTACCGCAGAATTTCAGGTGTTCGACAGTGGGGCACTTCCGTAACCGTGTCCCCAAACTGTGCGCAGCTATTCCACAGCGTAGCTGGCTGTCAGGCGAAGCTGTCGAGGCTGCAAAGGAGAGTCAGTCTTCTTTGCTGACACTCGGGGGACCCTGCCGCCTGTGATGAGCATTCGCATGGCGGAGCAGCAACCTTTCAGCTGGGCTCCTCCATGTTGAAGGTTCAGCTGCAGAAAATCCTGCGACCTGAGCATGGTATTCTGCAGAAATTCCTCTTTCAGATTCCTTTCCAGGAATGTGATCCCGCGATCAAGCAACAGTATACGTTCCTTCCAGTTTTTTGGTGGTTGTCATTTGGTTGCTGCTTAAATGTATAAACATTAATACATACATATACATATACACACACACTCTCTCTCTCTATATATATATATATATATATATATATAGACAGAACACATTCTGAATGCATTGAAATCATTGTATTAGATGTGTAGGATGTCCTGTCTCATTTGCATAATTTTAGGCATCCATGAGATGGTACCAACCGTAAATCTCCTGTCGAATTTCTAAATGAGATACTTACCCCCTGTAACACACTGAACACATCTGGCTTACATTTCTAAGCGCATCTATGACGCAAATCAAACTTTCCTGAAACGCGCGAAAAAAGCCGACATTCCGAAAATATCCCGGGCCTGAAATTGCCCATGCGAAAGCTGCCGGCTCGGAGCCACCGGCTGTCCAGCCAGAGCAGATCCGTCACGCAGCGGAGCCGCACGTCCAGCGGGCGCCACAAAGCGCGCGGATTGACATTTGTATCCCCACCCTGCGGCAGGTTAATCCACAGCTTCCTTCTCTGTTGCGTAATCACCCCACACAGAGTTAAAAGAGCTGCTGGGTTTATCCTCAGACATCGCCAGAGAGCTCCCCCCACCCCCTGCATGTGGGGTTGGGTGGAATTTACCCACCATCTGGGTCTATCCTGGAGATCCCGGTCCCTATAACCATACTGCACTCACAGTCTCGGGACGGAGGGCCTAATTTAGTCAAACATGACATTTTGTGTACCCGGTAAACCCAGGGTGGGGGCTCCTGCTCATCAGAAGGGGCTTGAATTATTGATATCAAGTCTGAATCCACCCCACCCCCCTATACTTAATGCTCACATCCAGCTCCTTCTGACAGGCTGGGGTAAGGGATGGCTTATCCTGTCAGTCAGGCCCCAGTTCATCCCTCAAATGTTTCCCATTTTAGACCACCAGACATGGTCCTTGCCCTAATGTTCATCCTACTTCACCATGGCCCACAAAATGCTATAATTTGGCAAGTGTCTAGAAACCACCTGCCCCACTGTCTGAATCGCATCTATTGCCAACTGAGTGCCCCTGTTAACTAGTCAACTTCAGTGATGAAATGATATGAATAGCGTAGCTCAGTCCTTCACAACTCAGGGTGTCTTTACTCCAACAAATCTTGAAAGATATTGAGGCTTAACTCTAAAATGTTAGAAATAACAGCCGATAGACTTGATCTTTATTTCACCAAATAAAAGCTACTTTAATGTATCCTGACACAACATTGTAACTACCTTTACCTTTATGAAGATGCTTTTCAATTTTTTTCTATTATTTATATGTTTCAGTGAGTAAATAATTCATGATTTGCTGCTACTCAAGCGCAATGAGATTCTGTTCATCTAAGACAGATAACAATCGTGATCTTAGCACTGTGATCATCAAACATCTTGCAATGTAGTGATGTATGACATCAGAGAAAGGATAGACAAAATGCTGGCCTACGAAAGCAGGTTCTGTGCATTTGCACAAGGTGTATATAAACCATACATTACCAGTTGTAAAGGAAATGTGTTATTAACTGATTATCTGAGTTACAATTATGCATATTAATCAGAATAATCAGTACTAAAACTAGCCCAGATGAGGAGAGAACACTTATTAAGCAAGTCCATGGGACAAAAGAATGAATCTTGCATTTCTTGAACAGCAAAGTTTTCAGGACAACACAGAAGGAGCCATTTAGTAAGTGATCAAGATCTTCCTTTTTTCAGCCCATTTGTCCTTGTGAGGACACTCTGAATGTTCTGCTCTGTATAAATTCTTGGGGAGCAGTGATGCCAACAAAGGATCCAGAATTATAACAGTGCCAACAAAAGTAGAGTCGGGGAAATTGCCGCAATGGCACGGTGCAAAGGACTAGACTGCAGCTGAGCAAAATTTACAATCCATAAGCTCTGAACAGAAATACATCATAAAGTTATGATATTACCCAATAACATTAAACTACAACTGTCTGACTCCCCTTGAAACAACAGTGCATTCCATGGTTCTTGAAATCAAATAAATCTGGTTGAGCAAATGTATCTTAATCCATTACATCCTACTGAATGGAATTATTTTAATGCTGAGGAAGATACTGACACGTGGTGTTACATATTTATCTCTAAATCAAAGAAGATGAACTAAGCAGTTAACTCTCAAATGGATTAGCAAAAAGCCAGTAAAAATCATGTTCAGCATGAACGAATAACGATGTTTCAGGGCATACGCAAATGGCCACACCAGCATATGATAAACAATCAACATAAGGGACAGGTTTAATGAATATGGAATCAGCAGATTCTCCCTCCCGTGAAGAAGACTGTCAACACATAAAGCCATCAGTTATTTTCTGGGAATTGGTCCTTAAACGTTTTACATTTACACTGTCAAACACTAATGACAAAAGAATCAGTAGTAATCAGCCCTGTATTAGATACAAAGGTCACCGCTATGTGGACGGAAACCACAAACAAAGTTTATGGTCAACTGTAAACTGAACATTATAAAAGATGTATATATATATTGTTTGCATTTACTGTATATCTTGTCCTTTTCTATGCTTATTTGACTTGGGTCGTTTTCCAGAGGCACAATAAGAAAATGCTAACTTCAATAAAGGTCTATAAGAAAACATATTTATGCTTTTTGAAGGTTTTTTTTTTATTTTCTTAATAGCTGTTAGCTTTGACCCTATTTCTGTTGCTTTAAAGCCCTGTGGAATATTGTGCTTTGTGGTTTAGTGCTTGTACTTGTGTATTTTATTGTTAAGTATAAATTGTTTTCATGAATTAGTGAATATGACTCATTTTCGCCTTAACACCTCATGTGTGGTGTAAATTTAAAACAAGTCACAGCTCACCACCCCATCCATGCCTGAAGTAAAGGCTCGCTGTCACCTGTTTTATTTTCCTCTGTCTCCTTTGTCCTGATACTAAAACAGCCTTCCTTTGTTTTTGTGTCCCCACCTTTTTCTATGAACCAGTTTCTTCACCTGCACCCATATAAATATCCCAGTTCCTTCCTCCCATCAATGTGTCATGTGATTCTGCTCACTATTTCACCTGGAACTAGTTTTATACTGCAATCTCATAATCTCATGTCCCTTATTGTCAACTTATTTGATCACACAAAGTATTAATGTGCTATTGAATAAAAATGATGAAAGGCTTTACAGTAGCTCCAATATTTTGAAAAGGATGCTGTCATACCTACTATTATCATACCTATTAAACTAGTACTAAAACATATAATGAGAGATACTGGACCCTTTACTTGAGGGGATATAATGTAGTAATAAACACTTACGTAATGCATTAATTAACCAGTAACTAAGTATTTGTTAAGTACTGATCCCATGCTCAATCATTAATCAATCTGGACAGTTCAGGGGAAAAAATTTGTAAGTACAAGATTTTCCTTGAATGGTTAAAAAGTCCACTCAAATGAAGTCTTACCATTATTAACTATTTAACTAATACTGTATAGTGTCTGATAGGAATACATGAACTGGAATACTGATTCATTAATGATGAACAAGCAAGGTATTACACGTAGTTACTGGCTAATCAATGTATTAAGTAAGCATGTACTATTACATTACACATGTCCCCTCAAGTAAAGGGTGACTGACAATGGAGGACCCAAGACTGGTGGGACAAATATCAGCAACTTAATATTGATGGAACCATATGTACATATAAAGAATACGAAGAAAGTAAGTTTATAGACAAGTGTAGGATCCAGCAGTCAAGAAATATGTCACAGTCTGGCATTCGACAGAGAACCTAGAAAAACTTGTCAAAAGTTTTGACACGTCTCTAAGAACAAAGACAGGAATTGTGCAGAATGTTTTCTGTGGCTCTTTGTAGATATGAAAGCTGGTTAATGAAGAAGCAGGACACCGAGATGATTGATGCCTTTGAATGTTGAACACAGATTTTTAAGAAATGCATAGAAAGCAAGGAAAACAAGTGGATTCTTGTGAAAATGAAGACTGATCTTTCACTAGAAGCACTAACGACCAGACTGAAGCTGTCATATTGTGAGAAGAGCCACTGCATTGGAGATGTGTGGCTCTGCAGGTTAGGGCTCTGCATCTGCGATCAGAAGATCATTAGTTCCAATCCTGTGGCTAACATAGAGATATTGAGAGTTTGATCTAGGCTGTTGATCCTAATTACTCCATGGACATTGGCTGACCCTGTTCTCTGAACCACACTTGTATGTCACTTTGGACAAAAGGATAAGCTAAATAAATTAATGCGGAAGAGGATGCCTGGCCACAAGGTGGATGACCTCTCTCATCAGAACAAAGGACTTCTGGGGAACCTGAAGACAGGGATGGAAAACATCTATATGGTCACCTGAAACAAGCACGCAAAAATGTAAGTATTTTTAAACCTCAGTGACCATCATGGCAGAACTAAATATGCAAAGCTAGTAACAGTACACTTGTACGGTCATTAAAAAAGGTCATTAACTCCTACTAATTAACCCAAAAAGCACACAGTCATTCATTGAGTACTTAGAAAAATGTCAGATGATCAGACTAAAAACAGAGTAAGCCTGTTAACAGAGAACTGAAGCTGGATGCAAACCTGTAATGGCAAGACTGCCACAGAACCAACTAAGCTACAGTGCTACCCACTTCTAATCTTATATCCTCTTATAAACTTGTTAAATAGAGGGATGTGGCCTTCACAGGAGAAGTTAGGCGACTATGGTTGACTAGCCTCACTGGTTAATTATGGTCTCACACCAGTGACAGTTTTCAAGGGGCAGGTGCTTGAACAGAGGGGCGTAGCCAAATGCCCGGGGGACGGAGTTTCATTCATTCAGGCAAAAGGGGCCAGGGCTCAGGCATCCAACCCTCCCCCCACCTCCACATGCTTGTCTCACACTGAGGTTCCAGTCTGCATATACTTTCCGTGTTCGTTTCCCATGGGCGCTACGGTGTCCTCCCACAGTCTATAAATGTGAGGTTAAGTGAATTTGTGATTCCAAATTGCCCATAAAGTGTAAGTGTGAGCCCCGGGAGGAAATGGTATTCCATTCCGGGCGTCCTCTGCCTTCTGCCCTGTGTTTCCTGGGATAGGCTCCAGGAACACTGTAACCCTGTGCTGGATAAGTACTTATGCGAGACAGATAGTTCTGCCTCTCCCTTGTGCCTGCAGCGGGTAAAACTGGAGTGTTGAATTTCTTGTGTCTCCCAGTAACCTCAACAGTGTTGGTTTTTAAAACCGGGTGCTTTTTTCCATGCCTGCATTTTTCCTTAACACTCCAAAAATGAAAAAGCTTGGAACATCCCAAATATTCTTCAGTTTTCAGTTTATTAATGGCTCACAGGAAACTAGTAAAGGCTGAGAACCTTGTGGACACTAGACAGAGACCATACTATAAAAGCATCAGGAGGTAATTTTATTGTAAAATTATTAAAAAGCATCTCAAATGAAAGAAGTCATCAGTCATTTAATCTCAACTTGCAGCTATAAAACTCCCCCAGGTTTGTGTCTGAGGGCCACCCACATACTGTCTGTTGTCCTCTCCTTTGTTTCCTAAGGCTCAGGTCTCACACTATAGGCTCACACTAACCCACACTACACTTGTATGAGCCTCAGGACACTCTCTTAGGACACTGGTATTACATACATTGTGCGCTGGTGCAAGCCCAAGGGTCTAATACATGTAAATTCATGCAGTGTCGCCATAAACCAGACCTGCAACAGATTTCAATATCAAAGTATTTGGCCAATTGCCTGTATTTATAATATTTCTTCATAATACACAAATAAATGTATATTTTTAACAATCTGAACAAACAGCTTGGTTGAATTAACACATTCTTCTTGTCTCTAATGGTTACACATTGCAGTGTGAGACTTTCACACAAACATTGAAAACAATGCAATATTAACAGGAGATAACCATGCTAGACTTTAAAGGCGGCAACTTTCCATCAAAAGCAGAAGTTGGTCCATCTACTTAGCTGAGCAACACTATTAAAATATAATGTAACATATAACATCCATCCATCCATTTTCCAGCCCGCTTATCCTACTGGGTCGTGGGGGGTCTGGAGCCTATGCCGGAAGCAATGGGCACGAAGCAGGGAGCAACCCTGGACGGGGGGCCAGCCCATCGCAGGGCACACTCACACACTATTCACTCACACATGCATACCTACGGGCAATTTTAGGAACTCCAATCAGCCTCAGCATGTCTTTGCACTGTGGGGGGAAACCGAAGTACCTGGAGGAAACCCCACGACGACACGGGGAGAACATGCAAACTCCACACACATGTAACCCGGGTCCCAGAGGTGTGAGGCAACAGCGCTAACCACTGCACCACCATGCCACCCCAACATATAACATATAATGCAAACCCTTTCTACGCTTTTTTGTGACCCCATCCAGAGCCTCACTTTATTCCCTTGCATCAGAATGGTTCTCCATCTCCTTCAACAAGACTTTCAGGAACAGTAAGCACTTCTAACTGGAACTTCCTGAAACCGGAACCTAAAGCAACCATCCTGCCATTTCAGTCAAATATCTCTCATGAATTTAAGGATCTGTGAGGATCTCGAATCAACATCTTCTGTTATCCTCACATTTATTAACTCCCTAATCAAAACCTTCATGCCTTTCAATCTTCCATTAGGAGTAACCCAAGGGTCAGTTGTTGGACCATCTCCTTCTCTTCTAGATTTCTAGACACTTCATTACTCATGCACACACCCCCCCACACTGAAGACACTAAAATTACTCCCCTTCTTCTCTCTTCCTATTTGCAGACCTCACAACAATTTTCATTCTGTCTGCAGGAAAGCAGCACTGACATGCCACAAGCCAGAATGAGGACGTTCTACATTTCAGCTGCTCATTTCAGGAATCTCACCACCTGCTTCTGGCAGCTGGTTCAAAACCAGCAGCAGCCCTGAGCATGTGGAATCTCCATATCTTTCCCTGCAAATCATTAAATATATAATGTATGTGCCAAGACACAATGGTGATGTAAATTAAAAACTGTGAAGTTCTGTGACGATCTTCAGCAAATATGTATTCACTCTGTCAGGGCCTGGCAACTCATCAAGATGTGAGCCCTGTACTTATCATCCTGTTGCGCCCACAACTGACTCTAGACGAGGGGTTACTGGAGATCCATTAAAGGATGGAATAACACTTGGCTTGCGTCATACTTTTCCGACTCGCTGAAGATATCATTTTTTATTCGTTTGATTTTTACCAGTAAATTACTTACATTCATATCCTTGCTTTGCTCGCCTCTGTAGTCACAAAATGTACAGTGTGAGACTTACGCACAGACACAGAACAGGCAGCGGGTCTTGGGAAATGCAGCAATGTTTGGGCTCTTGGGAGTGGGGGCCAAATAAAAATGTGGAGGATTGTTACCTGGCTCTGCCAGGACATCCCTCCCCTCCCCTCCCTTCACAGACAGCAGCCTTGTTAAAGTTCACATGAATTAAGGACTTTATATATCACCTAGTCTGCAGCTTCAAAACTTACACTATTTATGATCTACTGAATCTCCAAGAAGATGCTCATGGAGCAGTTCGAAGCCCTGAGTAAATTTTGTTCATTTGGAGACAGCTAATTTAATTGTCTTTGGTGTATTGTGTTATATCCTAACTCTCATCTATATTATTGGTTGTGAAAATGGGGTGATGGATGAATATTGTTTGATCACAAAGTTTCAACGCATCAAAAGTCAATACATTTAATTAGTGTATCCTGTTGCCCTTCCTGTCTGTGGCTCATTTCTTTATTTAATTATTATTTATGGACCCATGGAAGGAAATACCAACTAGCATGACCTTTTGGCCCTAGTTTTCCTGCTGTCGCATTTCATCTTTCTGTCATTTTATTTTTTAGTCATTTCTTTCTGTCTATTCTATTCAGCCCGGGGGCGTTGCTGAATTGGAATCTTCTCCCCGCACGTCACAGTAAAACATCACCCATAGAATTCAATAAGCCTGATTTTATGGCGTAAACAGGATGGATGTAGATGCTTCTGCGGGGCAACGTCTGTGCCTTGCGGTGACACCTTCCAAAGATGAGGACGGGGAGGGGAAAACAGGTACGGAAAGCATGATTCCAGATGACAAACACATTTGAGGGAACCAGGAAAATATCCAAATCCCTTGGAGGAACACATTTCATAAGAAACAATTACCAAGCATGTCACTTTAAATAAATCTCAGATAAATGTTTATATACACTTCTAAGATTAGACCTTATCTGAAAATTAATAATATATCAAATTCTGATGGAATAAAAGAATTGCATGCATATAATAAAAATACTATTAATGTTATATACAGTATTTACGTGCTTCACATGTGATAAAATTTTGCTAACAGAATACAGGGGTGGAAGAATGGCATTATGGGAAAAAAAGCAGAAGTACTGTAGCACCACATAGTCACGGCAATTATCACACTTTCAGTGCTGACGGCTGGCAGAGGACGCTAACGGAGGGGGAGAGGCAGCGACGGGCCAGCCAGCCTCCCCAGCGCGGATGGCCCAGGCGCCTGGAAGGGAGCATGGTGAGATATCACACCGCGAGGACACGGCAAAGTTTGAGGGTGACGGTACTGTGGTGGCAGAGGGAGGAAGCTGTGGGTGTATCTACACATAATAATACCAACAGATTACATTTATAAGGTTCCTTCCTCAAAGGCAAGGTCACTCTACGTGGGGGAGGGAGCTGCGGCATGTCGACTCGTTCTGTTGTCGTTTTAAAACATTCAGGAGGAATGTGTCCTCTGTTAATGTTTATATGTCTGCTCGTTAGGTGCTACGTGAAATGACACCAGCGAGTCTTACTGTAGAAAGAGAAACAACATTCTCTGTCATAAAACCGTTAATTGTTTGACCTTGGAAATAAATTAAACGGCTGTTTCCAGAAGGTTTCCACAAATCAGGCGATGCGATGGGAATACGAAGACGGCGAGGATCCAGACAGAGGACTGCAGGGTTTAATCCAACATCTCAGTGTGGCTCCCGTCGTTCCGTTAGTTTACATGACATGGGCTTGGCAGCTGTAAGCCACCTCGTCAGAAAGGTCATGTGACTTTTAGCTTTAAAACGAGCAAACAGTCCCATCATCGCTTAGCTTGTCATAAAATCTATGAGAAAAAAAAAACAAGAAAATACATTTCAGCTACTGCAGGTGAAATGTAATGTTTGCAACAGAGTAGGGAAACTGTTCCTTACAAAAGGCCTGATCACTATGCTCCCAAAAATTCTGGCAGCCAATGGTGGTATGAGGACAGCTCACACAGGGCAGAGGGATCCAGCAGGAAGACGCCGTGATAATGACAGATGTCTGTGTCACAGAGAAAGCTCTTACCTCCCTTGTCCTGCCATTGCACTTAAGGACATAATACTAGTCCTGAAATGCACTAATTAATGTCTCATAACATCTGTTAAGTGTCTATTTAACTTCAAATAGCATAGCAGACTACCAGTGGTTCAGAAGCTTGACTCCTAGGGGACAATTTTACCACTATTACCAGTACTGATGGTTGGCAATAAAAACAGAAGTGTCAAAGCTCAGATTATCCATCCATCCATCCATCCATCCATCCATCTATTCATCCATCATGACAATAGTGGTTCTGTTACATCATTCGTTTCCACAAAATATATCAGAACTTAATAGGATCAAGCACTTTTGAGTGAACCTCTTGACTGAGTCCATAGTAACCCAGAAAGCTCTTGAGAGTTTTCATCCAGTCAGACCACTTTGCTGGTTCTAAGATGAAAACTGAGAATTGAGTCATATTCACAGTAAATATTCATTAAGAGCTTATCTAGTACTCAGCTTTTGGCTTGCAGCTCTTACCTTCAAAGCTGTCTCACAGCAACAATAAAAATTTTATAGCTGCCATTTTAATCAGTTTTACAGATGTTATTGCTTGTGCTATCAAAACATCCTGCTTGGTAAATGAACTAAGCAGAGGTCACAGGGTTTGCGCCACTCTGGAGAAGATCTGGTCTCATTATTCATGACAGAAGATGATCTGCCTATTTACTGTTGGCATCTAGTGTAGGGGCTGCAAAACTGACAGCCAGAAAAAGCTTAAAAAATTAAATAATCTAATTCTGCACCACATTGGGTTTCTGAATCATTCTGGTGGTTATTCCCACAAAGTCAAATGGCTTTATTAGATCTGATGCACAATTGCTTAATTTGGGGATGAGATATTTCCATTGTCTAGACCAGTGTTTCCCAACCCAGTCCTCAGGGACCCCAAGACAGTCCACATTTTTGCTCCCACCCAGCTCCCAGCAAGCATGGGAGGGAGCAAAACCTGACAACCGGTTTGGAAAACACTGGTTAAACCACCAGAACACACACCAAGACATAAAACAACTAAGTAAAACACACAGCCAGACCAGTGTCATCCTTCACATAGAGAAGAAACACAGCCATAGAGGTGGGAGAAGGGTCTCCCTTCTTGACCTTTGGAGGAAAACACAGTTTTTCTGGCTTCCGTGCTGAAGTGAATCTCAGCAATGAGAATGAATTGCTGTAAAGGAACATGGTGAATGACTATTCACCGGAACCAGATGGGAATACCGTGACCTTTAAAAATTCAATATTAGCCTTAGGTTTCTTCTTCATTTCAGACCACAATTTTTTTTTTTTATCCAGAGTTGGCCTAAGGATGGTGAGCTAAGCGAGAGGACAAATAAAATGAAGTCATTGAATTAGGCATTCTGTTCATTTCCACACACCTTCCTGGATGATAATGCTGGCTTCTTTAAAGGCCATTCCTTCTGTAAAATATCACCAACTAACAGATCATCCGATCATCACTGCCATAAAACCTATTATATCAGAAGCTTCTAAACACTGTAATCACTGTTGCACTTTACGTCACTGTGTCCTTCTTCAACTGCCCTGTGTGCCTTAATTGCCCCTCGGGACAAATAAAGTTTTTTGAATTGAATTGAATTGAATTGAATTGAATTGAATTGAATTGAATTGAATATATTAAACATTTGGGTTAAATACAATGGTTCATAATAACAAACACACACATTGATTTATGATGCCTCCGAAAATATTGCACAGTTTCAGCAGTTTGTCAGACTGAGCTACAGTACAGTACCATTTGCAGTTACTTTTATTTTTAGTGTACAGTAAGAATTATTCATATGTATTGTATTATTATTCTGATTACCTACAAATTCGACTTAGGGAACGGGTATCATTCGTAACCTGGGAGCTGCCTGTATTTATTTTAAAAAATTCTCTAGCAATAATGTAAGTTGTCATAAAACGGCCAATAGAAGACCTGCACTCTCATCTATGCAGACTATAGGCTGACTGATGAACTACAGTAGCCAACTAAAGATGGTAGGAGCTCGGTTGCTGGAAACAGTGAAGCACTGCAGAACAAAAACTTGAACATTCTTGGCAGATCACCCATGGAGAAGTGCTCCACTGAAGGCCCCATCTTAACTCAGCGCTCAGATCCTTCCAGAAATGTTCCGCAAAGCTATGGTCCAAGATCTCAGCCGGCCTCTACAACATTCTGATGCAATTCCCTGTAAACCAAAACACGCTTAGATACTGCAGCGACACTTGTTTGTGTGCAAAGAGAGGAGAGGCCCGTGGCTTGTATGGGAAGGAGTACTGCACTGTCAGACACATAACAAGACCTCTGAAAGAGGACTATCGCCACACTATTACTGCTGAGCTACAGCGGTGTCTACAGCTTCAAGGAAATATCCATCTATCTTCAATATCCAGGAGCCTGTACTGAGAAGCAGGGAGTACAGGACAGAGTGCTCTCTGGGAAATGGCCCCCAGAAGAGTCACGAGGAGAACAGGAAAGTGGGGAGAACAGCCAACCTGCATACACAGGGCTGCAACTGTCATGGGAAGCAGCCATGAGCAACCCTGAAATAAATAAATAAAATAACAATAATAATCTATGCTGTTGTTATAACTAAATAAAAAAATTAAGCTAATAATATTATAGCTATTTCTTAGGCCCTGTTTACACTTCATTTTAAAGTGTGTCTTAGGCAATCAAATCGCAAGTGGACAACAGTAAATACAAGTGCACATGACCGACCACCCAGACACACATGATCCCATCAGTCAAAGCACTTGTATGCAAGTTGGTCTGGGACGCATTTGACCACATATCTTTTGTAGTGTAAATGCTAATGTGTCCTGATGCATCCCCGGTAAGGATGTCATAATGACTGTGCAGGGGTCCATTTTGAACTTCTAGAGGAAATGACGTAGGCGGTCATGAATATGAGAAGTAAGCTGGACACCCTGGAGATGCATGATGGACAGAAGGGTAAATGGCATTGTGTTTCAATTGTCTGCTTGTGTTTCGATCGCCCAGAGCGCATTCTAAAATCAACCGCTAAGAGGGCCTTAGTGTCTCACTATGCACACTTCTGAAGACACATGAAACCTGAATCTTTATAAGCACTCAAACAGAATGAGAGGCTACATGAAATATTCTAGAGAGAGTCACCCCTGGGGTGACACTGAGGCCAATGGGGTCACTGTCACTTTTTTTTTTTTTCTTTCTTTTCTATTCTGTCTTTCTTTTGTTTCATGTATCTCATTTTATATGTATATCAATGTGTTCGAACATGCCCATGTAAAGCGCCCTGGGACAACTCTGTTGTGAAGTGTGCTATATAAAAATAAACTGAATTGAATTGAACTGAACTGTTCCGTGGGGCCGAGACACCCCCGCCTTGTCTGTCCAGATCAGTGGAGCTGACAGTTGCTGAAACCTGCTTCAGCATGTCATGGTACGATGTTGCAGACACCCAGCATGATGGAGATTGACAGCGACCCGGGGGGGCAAGTGAGGTGACAGACTGATGTAGAAAGGCAAGGGAAGTTTCAACTACTAAGGAACTGCAGAAGGAACAAGTCATAAATAAAATACTGATGTCATGTTTAATCACCATTAATGCATTGTGACACCGTTTATCTCAAGCAGTTATGGTATTTGTTCATGATTTGTACTTCAGTAGTAACTGAGTTATTACTAAGTATTTGTGTCCTGTGTTACCATTAACACTAATGGCAATATCCAGTGTTGGGTCAGTCAATCATCAAACAGACACACTTTATACATTAGAGCTGCACCAAGGTTAAGGTTCCACAGCGATGGCTCCCAGAACATCTCATATCAAAGGAGCTAAAAAGCACCATTCTCTCAAGGAAGCAAAAAGCTGCATAATTATAGTGTGAGGCAAGATAACGGCTGAACACGTCTTCAGGTTGAGGGACAGAAGCGGTAAAGGAAGTGCACCATGTTCTCTGCTGAACATGTGGGCTCTGGAAAGGGTACAGTCGCCTCCAACCTCATTTGGCTTCAAAGTGGTGATACCTCAACATGAGTAGGATGAAGAAAAGTGAACTGGAATTAGATTATCAGCGGATGTGCATCATTACAGTTCATGCCATCATGAAGTTACAGTAGGACAGTGAAAATGGAGACAAGCCCATTATTTTCTCTAACCATCCAGCCTGTCTTGTCCCTTTTAGCCCTTATGCCTTAAAAATATCCCTGGTATGAAAACCTGACAAGACGATGTAGCTGATAATCCTGACGGCTGTCTGTCCAATCCACACGAAAACCTCCACAATGCAGCGATAGCTTACAGACATGTCAGAGACACAACAAAGCTTCATCACTGACACTCAAAAAGTCACAAGTCGCATGTTTGCGGGAGAGTTCAGCGCAGCCTGGTTTGGAGATAACTTGGTCTTGGTTTCATGTGGCTCGGTGCGATTTGAAAATATTTTTTCACTGCCAGGAATGGAAAAATACAACTATTTATATTATATAAAGAGAATAGCTTATATATCCATCCATCTTCCAAGTGCCTGTCCAGTACAGGTTTGCAAGGTTGCTTATACAGATGCTCCTCTACTTACGAATAAGATACGTTCTGAACGGCCGATCATACTGTAACTTGAAATGTTCGTAAGTTGTTATTCAACATCATTTTAAGGGTTTACGCAAGTACAAAGAACTAGGATGCTGGGAGTACGCACGCTATGCTGCTGCGCGGCAGGAGTAACGGCCAGAAGTCGTACTAGGCGGAATTGATGTTGCGAACAGGAAACGGGAGGCCAATGAACACAATTTGGACTTACAGTCCTCTTTGTTCGTATGTCTGAAAGTTCGTAAGTTGAAAGTTCGTAAGTAGAGGAGCGTCTGTATATGTAAAAAAAAAAAAGACAGCAAAAAATATGCTCCAGTAAATATGTGTTATTCAGAGTTATAAGTCACATAATACATAATAGATTCCTGGTGCCCCCTTAACAACCTGGGAGACTTCAGCAGTGATTGATCTCATCCCATTGGTGTTGAATCCCGATTCAATTTCCATTTTCCTAAATTCTTCGGTAAACTGAAATCCTGCCGAATTCCCACCATAATTCTCAATGAAGTCTGGGAGAAAAACGCACTTTTTGTGCCCTTGCATGTCGTGAAGGTCAGATGCCATTTCTGTCCTGTAGAGTTCAGTATTCAGTATTGTAATGTTGTGAAGGTAAACACTGAAGGCACTGTAATCCACTCCGTACCAGGCTCCTCTGCTAACCGGGCGACCAGCAGAGGCAGCTGAAGAAGGCAGACAAAGAGGCCACAGGCAGCCAGCGACCCACTGGGTAACACAGGATGGACGTGCTTGGCTCCAGCTTCACTATTCCCGCACAATTGGAGCCGACAGCATAACCGACCGGAGCGACTCTTCTTCTTTGTTCGTCCAGGTCCCGATGCTAACGGACTTCTAAGCAAAACATGGATTGACACGCGAAAAATCAGGGTTTGGTGCAAGCCTCAGTCCCGCCTTCCCCAAAGTCGCAGCCAGCTAATCTCGGTCTTCAGTAAACAAAAACGAAGACACACCAGGCAATATGGAAGAACTGCCTGAACTGGCACTGTTACACAGGGGCGTCACCAGGAGCGGCCGCAGTGTCACGAGCTGTGTTGAGGTGGGAGGGGATTGTGTTGGAACAAGGGTACCAATTAATGTCATTAGTAACTGGGTATTCTTCTTCCTCAACATTCTGGGTGCCCATCCGCTTGCAACTGGGCCTGAGATTACAGAGACCAAAGTAACATTTAAATGACTACAGTCCTGAGCCAGGATATAACAGGTTTTAGACACTATTGCCAATCCATTTAGCCACCCACTCCCGCCGACTGCACAGTACTTATCAGGCAGTTACACCCTGCTGTACACTGTGGAAATTGCCCTTCTTGTAGCTAAGCTCATACTCAAGACGTCTGTTGAAATCTGCCTCTCATGCTTAGCAGTTGAAAGATTTATGGCAGTGTTTCCGCAATATATTAATTCAAAAGCCTCATGAACCAAAAATACGAGGATTCAATTCAAAGTACAGCTTGACTGGGTTAGCTGGTTTGTTAAGAACCACATGTTTGCCAACTTTCATGAATCTGGCATGACATTCACGCTTTCTGACTTTCACACAGAAGAAATCTTACTGAAAATCTATATTATTCCATTATAAACCTAAAATTAGTTACATCAAAAGCGTTGGGGTAGTTTGGAAACCCTTCAGTCTATTTACAAGGTAATAAAACTGTTACATACATTTAAATGTTTGTGCAGACCTGTCGCGAATTGAAAATCTCACTCCAGACAGCTGACAAAAGTTGACAAGCCTGGAAGTAGGTCTCACAGCTTGAAGACCGACAGCGGGGACCCTACAGTATCTGGTGCAGTAACATATACCTTAGACACCACTGGAATCACTCCGATAAAACAGCTAATTGTAAATGTGAAAAATTGCCAATTGTTTTGGATAAAGCTTCAACAAATCAGCAAAACATAAATCAATCAGGTACTAAGGGGCTACTGTTTGTTTCTCTGTCTCCCAGTCTGTCTCAGTCTGATCTCAGTTCTGATCGAGATCTTCCCTGCATCCCTATGAGCCTGTGAGTATGAATAAGCGAATTGGCGGTAGAGGGCCACAGGCACCCCTAGGGCGTGGTCCGTGACCCTGCGGCAGATCCGGCCGCGTGTGACGGTACCCCTACTCTGACCTCCTGAGTTTCAGGCAGGAGACACCTGCTCACTAATGGCTGATAGCTGTTAATGAGCCATTCAGTAGTAGCAGCGAAACTCGTGAAGTCGTATCGCTGCTTAATAAAGAGGCAGCCTGCACTGACAGTGGCTATAGTGTGTCTGAGATAAAGACAGACAGAGACACAGAGAGAGAGAGAGAGAGAGAGGAGATACAAGAAGCTAGGTATCTGCACACAGAAAGAGAGAGAGAGAGAGGAGATACAAGAAGCTAGGTATCTGCACATGTTATTCTGCATGTTAGCCATTTTTCTCTTACAGTAGACTGGCCCAGTCCGAATACAACTGGCATCTTTTTTCAGAACTTAAACTCCTGTCTGAACTAAGAAAAAATGCAGGAGAGTGTAATATTAAAGGGAAATGAAAATTTTCCACTTTGCCAAGATTAATTTATGACCTTTAATATTCTAAATGAAAGGTGCTTCCCTAAATCCTCACGTTATTCCTTCTTTCAAAAATGTATTTCATGATGTATTTTAGATGTAACAACATTACACTGTGCTCTTAAAAATAATCAAGCCTATATACCTGCCTCTAAAATATTAAACAAATTAACCAGATAATAATGAGCAAATTAAATAAACGAGATCTGGATGTTTATTAGTTATGGCCACAGAAGCACAATTATAAGTATATTTAATTTTACCATGACACAACAGTTTTAACACACAGTAAATAAAACTACTGGCATCTGTCCATCCACAGTTGATAACTGCTTATCCGGTACGGAGGACACCCAGGACAGCAATCCAAAGAACTGCCTGTTTTTGGAATCGCCCTTCTGGAGGTGTGAGTCCACGGCATGGCCTAGTAAGTCATCACGATGGCCTGTCATATTACGCTAAGCTAGTATTAAACCGAGAGCTCTGGTAATTATTTTATCTCCGTGACGGGGCGTGTAGATATACTTCAAAATCCAATCGTCAGAAATCAGTGTCACTCCAGGTATATTATAAACTCCTTTTAACCTCTTACTCTGCTGTAGGTGCTGAGAGGCTGGTGTGTAGAGAGACGGAGAGCGAAGCAGAGAGAGAGAGAGAGGGAGAGAGAGAAAAATGAGACTGAGAAAAATGGCACACCTAAAAAAGACAGGATTACTCTGCTCCAGTATTCTCATACATCACTGTAACCGTCTGCAAAATGAGCTTCATACTGAAGGAAAACAAAATGGACGAGCAGAGAAGCTTCACGCACACCTGCTTCCCGCTGCTGTTTTTATTGCTATATTATTTCATTATGTTCATTTAAATATTCATTATTCCCACTGAAGCCTTGTTCCCTGTGCCTCCTGGGAGGGGCTCCAGGCCCCAACGTGCACCTGGCCGGGAAAAGCGGGTGGGAGAAGGACGGAGGGAAGGATGGATCATTCCCACTGAATGTGTTATACATGGCATGCATGGGTGCCTATTCGATTAGCCTCGACACCAAATTGTGATTATGACGAGTTCTGCCTGGCTCTGATCCCTCCCGAAAGGCTTCCACACGTGCACGTGAGCGTGGGTCACGTGCCGAGATTTACGCAAACGCCAGCTAACATGGCAGCCATGTCACGTGTCCCACAGATATATGTGGACTCCGCACACATGGCCTTTGCAGGCACCGAGCTCTCGACCTCCAGCAAGGGGCGCTAGTGCATGCTGTCGGGCCGTCCCCTACCTCGCGTCACTCCGTACCCTGTCACGTCGGTGCCTGAGGCTCCCATCGAGGAGACACCTCCCCTCACATCAGTCCACAGCTGCGGACCGTGAACGAACCATTGATGACTAGTGACACGCAATGGGCCACAAACAGCTATTGAATACCTTAGTGCGGAATGAGAAATTGCCTTTGATTCAGCTATCGGATGCTGAGGAATAAATATAGGAACGCTTTGCAATCGAAATGCAACAGAAAAGATGCCGGGATTTTTTTCTTATAAAGGGAACAATAAAATGATAAAAACAATAAAACATTTATCATTTGTGTGACAGTGTCTGCAGAAAGAAAATACCTTTCATATTTGGGTAGACATCCGGTAGATATGAAAAATGACTGCTCTTTGATGAAACCGGGCCTTCACTCTGCCCTTTCACAATAAGTCTTACCTCCCTAAGAATAACACGCCGTCCAAGATGCACTGAAATAAAATGACATTGTGTCTCCTGACCTCTCAGATCAGCGTGTTTGTCGGGCTTTAGTTAGCGGGGAATCACAGCCCCCTGCCTATCGTGGCCCCCAGGTGCTCTGGTGCAGGCGATAGGCTTAAAACTGCTTTTGTTACACGGGTGAAATTGTCAGTGGCAGCATTGTCTGCGGAGACCTTTGCTTCAGGGAACGTGATGCCTTTCCGACCAGCAAAACATTTGCTCTCGCTGACGGTCTGTCCGCCAAGTGTTGTTAAGACCCTCGAATAGCCCGGGACAGACAGTTCACTTTCTGCAAATTACCTGGGAGATTTGGGCCAATTTTTAAATTTCTCACTTAAAGTTCGCTTGAAAAACAACTTTCCTTCAATACCAACAGCCACGTTCCAGAATCCACTTCCAGCAGATCAATCTGCATACTGCATATCCACCCTCAGCTTCCCTTATACGGACTAATCATATGATTATGAAGCACTGGCACACCAAGTCAGCTTTTAAGAAGGCTTGAAATATGGGGGCCCTTTAAAGGTATTCCCGCCAAATGCATATTAAAGTGTGATTGGCTGATCGTGCTGTTTCTCTTAGGTTTACCCAATCTAAATGAGCATCCGGAGGCACGGCAATCAGCTTTAATCCAATAGAAACCTATTACTGGAAAGTCTCTTATAGCACATTACAACCATTCGTGCCTGCTTAGCAAACAATTATACTTTAAATAATTAATTAAACATTTAAAATACTAATAGTTAATATTATGCTTAGTAGACTGATAGGAAACAGTTAATACTTTGATACATACAGAAGGGCTTTGGGGCCCCTTTGCTGAGTGATTTCATTAAAGCTTGTGTTTATTTTGAATGTAGAATGCCGCATGTTTGGGGGATGATCTGTCTGATAACATGGCATAAAGCTGACGCAATGTGACCAACGTCTTCGGAGCAGACCGCTGACGAGCTCCAAAGCCCTCCCCGAACGCGATGCGCCGAGCGCCTCTACAGAGGACGCGCGCTCTGGGGACGATGAATAGCAGTTCTGCGAAGGGACCGGGTCTCTTTGTACTTTGCTGCTACGGAATAGATGAATATTCCATTGCTCTCTGTTTACACGCGTGTTCGTGCGCAGGCGAGCAGAAACCAAAAAGAAAAGGAAGCCACCCACGCGAATGAGATCGGCCGTGAGTCAGCACGGTGTAATATGTTTATAATTCATCGTAGTACGAGGGGAAGCATCAGGAGAGACTGACTCATCCAGTCTGTGGCCCATACTGCAGTCATAAGGGCCGAACTTGTGTTAACAGATATTTTGGCAACACAGCATGAGGGAAGTTACAGAAAAGCAAGGACACTAGCTGGTTTCCTAGCATTCGAGGATGCGGGTCGGTAGCTAAGTGATGTTTTTGGCTCCGCTCCCAAACGGACCTCTGCCTTTGTTCCCTCAACATAATGTACTTAACTTGCAATCATTGTAATGAAAAGACCAACTGTGCCACTTGCTTTTGATAAAAGCGTCATGAAAGAGCTCTTCCTGATTTTGCGAATGAGACAGGTAAGGGATAGGTATGCTACACGCCGCGTCTATGCACACAACGACAGCTGGGTCCATGTCCTCAGGGCCGTCAGAGTTACATTTCAATTAGAATGAATTCACAGGCTGTTCTCCAATCTAAGGACATTATAACTCGAGCGGATACCCAAACCGCAGCGAACAGACTCATTCTATCGACACCGTAGGGCGGCTCTCACAGAACATGGTCACAGCTAGAACACACGCCGCAGTACATCGGCTAATAAGCACCAGCAGCCAGACAGAAATGTTTAATACGCCGTGGCGGGGAATATGGCTGCACAATAAGTATGACGACGCAGAGAAGCGCTTGAATGAGATTTAATTTACACTTCAATGTGTCAGACCCACGCACCATCGTCAGTGCCCTCCCTTCCACCAGCAGAATACTCAATGCACTGCTCCACTCTCTTGATCTCTGTTTTCACCTGTGTCTCTTCGGCGCCATTTAAACCCCGTACCTCTGCCTTACTTGCAGAGTCTTGTCTCTCCTTCGAGTAGCTGACTGAGCATTAGTTCTGCTTTAGGACTGGCTTGGGTATGACTCGTTTCCTGTTTATTCGACCTACAATCCCTGATTTCCCTTCAGCGCTCTGTGCCTGATCGACCCTCGCCTGACTAACGACTTGGAGAATTGGATTTGTGTTTCGGCCCTTGGGGATAAGCTCATTGCATTCTCACATTTTGGAGCCCTTTCCGCGCTACAAATGACTTAATACTGGTGTAATCAAAAGCTACAGCTACCGGTGCTCTTGTCCGAATGACGTTACTGAGTCGGCAAGCTCCCGTGCAGCATCTGAATCATTCATGAGCCGTCCAGGGCCTTCATCTTCCCTGTGAAGTCACGCCCTACAGCATACGGAAACCACGGCAACTGTGGCCGTGTGCCACTCACCCGCTCAGCACCACAATGAAGTCCATGACGTTCCAGCCGTTTCTCAGGTACGAGCCTTTGTGGAACACAAACCCCAAGGCCACGATTTTAATCCCGGCTTCAAAACAAAATATCCCGATGAAGTAAGGCTCTGTTTTCTCCTAAAATAAGAAAAAAACATCCGTCAGACTCCAGATAAAGCCATGACTCAGAATTACATTTGATTTGCGTATATAGACGTACATTGAGTAATCCCTTATTTAATGGTAGTGTGTTCTTGTCACTACTGTTTGTCAAATTTTAAGTTATTAAAGGTAAATGATTTGACTAAATAAATTACATGATTAAGATGCTGATGAACCTAATACACTTCTCAATGGTGTCAAATGGTTAGTTTCGCAAAACCAAAATTTGTGACTTGTGCAATGGTGAAATGATGGAAGATGTGCATTTGGACTAAAAAAATATGTTCTCCTTATTTGTAACTGTAATAAATTTCTAATAAATCTAATAATTGTCTAATAACTAATAAAAAGTAAGCAAAAGTGGATAGATTTGAATTAAACTTATATTAATCAATTTTTAAGACATAATTCAGTTCTTTTATTAATCGTTGATTAATAAAGAATAATGTGCAAAGCAATCACTAGGATTGCGTATCTAATCATCTTCACCTCTGAGAGGAATTCATCAACTGAGGTGTAACTTAGGTAAAAAATCCTGAAAATAGTACACTGAGGTTAACACTTAATGAACAGATTCTCAGAGACTCATGACTAATTAATCGAAGGTAAATAATTAACAGCACTACCAGCGCACATTATGGTTGGCTGGTTCTCGGTTGTTAGATGTTAAATGTTGCATTAAAAGTCTCATAATTAAAGTTCCTATCCACTCTAAAACATGCAGATTCGGGTTTGTGCTGGACCCTTCATGGGGATGGCAGGTGCGTTTAGGGAAAGTGCGGCCTCACCAGCTTCTTTGACATGGGCGTCTTGTCATCAGCAGGCAGATGCTGCTCCAGCGCCAATACGATGCAGTTGGCGATGATGGTGGACAGGATCATGTACTCAAACGGAGTGGCAAGCAGAGAGTCAAGGATGCAAGTCTGCGTTTCATTACGTGGAAGACATTGAGACGTAACATCATGGTTTGTTACTAATTCACTCAGAGGAAAGTGTATACGCGATATAAACATCAGCATATACAGACGCTCCCCGGGTTACGATGGGGCTACGTTCCGATAAACATATCGTAAGGTGCAAATATCGGAAGGTGAAAATGCATATTAATACAGTACTACAGTACACCTAGCCCAACAAACATCATAGCCTAGCCGACCTTAAAAATGATTAGAATACTTAGTTTAGCCTACAGTTGAATGTTGAGTGTTGAATATCTCTTTTAATTTACTGAATAATGCACTGAAAGTGAAAAACAGAATGCAGTTGGAATACCCATCGCAAAATATCGTAACACGGACGATCGTAATCTGGGGGGAGGTCTGCATTACACCTTCACTTGGACGCCAGCTGCTCTGTCGTGTGACTTGGTCTTTAAGAGATGATTTTAAAAACCTTCTAACGAAGCGTTCTAAAAAGTCTTCGGAGTATCGTCTGTTCATTCATGCCCATAATGTTCCCATTCCCCTGTGTAGACCACAATGGTTATTTTTTTAAGTGGGAAAACTTGACAAAACCAGTATAATTGGGTACCACCGCCAAAATATCTGCAGTGGACCTGAAACAGCCGTATAGCGCTTTCCAGAAAACTCCCAGTCGATTTCACAGCAAAGATGTTTTCTTTGGATTAGCGCAGTGACGGGCGTCACCTGAGATGGGACTGCACTGTGCTGGGGCGCACTGGAATGGCAATGAGTCATCATGATAAAGGCAGTTTGATGTCTGAAGGCAATTCACGCTGAAAGTTGGTGCCCTGAGCGTTAGTCCTGAGAGAAGGATCGAGGTGTTCGAGTTAAATGAGGTTCACAGTGAACGAAGCAGATAAAATTACAACAGTAATGAAAAGGGGGATAATAACCAGCAATGCATGACAGTGCATTCAAAATTATCTGAGGAAAATAATCTTCCTAATTATATGTAAAATTCCCCCTCAGCCATCTGGCATCACCAGCAGGATGCAACGTCGCTCTCCTCCCTCGGAGCTGATCTGAAAACCCTTCAGCAATGCAGGCCGGCTTTGGAAGGGGAGCCTCGTGGCGTTCGGGGGCAGCGGGTAGAGCGCGAATCCTCCTCTGCATTCTCAGCTGCGGCTGGGGAGCAGAGGAGGAGGCCGGATGCAGAGGTGAGGAAAAGCCGAACAAGGGGGCCCAGCACGATGAAAGGGCCACTCCTAAGGGCCGATACCAAGGGCCGCTCCCAAGGGCCACTTCCAAGGGGCAATGCCAAGGGCCACTTCCAAGGGGCAATGCCAAGGGATGCTCAAGGGTGATGCCAAGGGCCGCTCCCAAGGGCCACACTCAAGGCCGATACCGAGGGCCACTTCCAAGGGGCAATGCTAAGGGATGCTCAAGGGCGATGCCAAGGGCCGCTCCCAAAGACCACACTCAAAGGCCGATGCCAAGGGCCACTGTTGACTGCGGCTTTCAGTTGGGGTGGGGAATTCGCTAGTTATCGGGGTCCTGTATAGACGCTGACTGATCAACAAGCAACAACAAGGGCCGAGGCGGAGATCACAAATGTGAGGAAGTCACATTTACATAATCCTGCATGAATGTGGAAATCTTGCTGGAAAAACTGTGATTTAAAACAAATAAATAGTGTGACTAAGAACAGAAACACGACATGGCTTGTGACTCTTTAAGGGCCGGCGACTGGAAGGTTGTCAGTTCAAATCCCGTGGTTGGCAGACCCAAAGTGCTCTAGGGGTGCTGCTGTCTAACTCGAAGATATACGCTGCTTTGGATAAAAGTCTCTTCTAAATAAATATATATAAAATAAATAAAACATATGGATGTGTTAAATCCTGGATCACAGGAAGAATCGTCAAACATCTTGTTCCCAATTCATTAAGGCTTGAAAAAACTAAACATGCACTCATGCTACCAGTTACACAACAGGACTGAGAATATGTAAACAACATTTAAGAATCATCCAGTGGAATGCGGGTGAACCATGCATCCTTATTGGTCACTGACTGGACCCCCACCCTACCCCACCCCCCACCAGTGCTACCAGTGACAGCCCTGGATTGCGGCCAGGCCCCACATCCCCCTCAGAGACACCAGCAGGCGACGGTGTGGAGGACCACCAACGGTCCTCGAGGTGGAGGAGCCGTATCCACGGCAACAGGCTCTCTCCCTGCTCAGCCAAAAGTCAGAGATTTAATAAGACACAGATGTACTGCAGCCCCCCCCCACCCCATGTTACCGTAACAACCTCAGGAATCAGCCCAGTCCTCCTTTTATTAATTCTATTTGTTACTGAATTACCGGCGTGTGTGCGCTGGCGTTCTGAGGTCCGCTAATGCCAATTGGAGGGAACAGGGGGAGGTGTACCTGGAGATGTGGGGGGGGGGGGCATGACAGCCACTTCTGTTTTAATACCCCCCCATTTGAGTCAGTGAAAGTGGTGCCGTTTGCTCACAAAGGGGGCCTGTAATAAGGGCTTCTGGGATCGGCGCCTCACGCTGACAGCCCAGGTTAAAAATAGCATGTGCGACGAGGATGGGTGCGGCATGGCTATCGTCTGCGCGAGCGGCCATCTTACCTTCATGCTGGATTCGGGCCTAATTGCATTAAAATCACAGCTAGCTGACGTGCTGAGGCAGGCGAAGTGAGACGAACGGGGGGGGTGGAGGGGTGGGCTCTCCAAAACAGCTCGTCACCCGTGCTTTTCACCAAGCGGCTTACCAGTTAGCTCTTTAACCACGTTAGCTGGGTCCTGGGATTCCATCCCGCTGTCCTGGCATTCGCTTCGGGAGAAATGCCGTTTCTCCGGCAGACGGAAACTGCACATCCGGCCTGGCGTCAACGCTCCCTCACCCCCCCCCCCCCCAGAGGCCCGTCAGGGCGTCAGAGCCAGACAAGGTCAGTGGAAGGTCAGCTGTGCCCAGTGTGTAGATAAACACCCCATCACGTCGGGTCGAGCCCTCGTTGTTGGGCAGCCGCTGGACTTCGGCAAGGTGTCACTCGTAATGATGACTGATAGCCGGTGCGTCTGCATCCCAGCTCTACGCAGGGAGCCCTCCAGAATAGGCAGAAATTATAGCCTTCCTTTCTTTTGTGGGGGGGGGGGCTTCCCTTTTTCCAAAATGTCTAATACCATATCCGCATACGGTAAATCAATATTTCATATACACACTACACATCCAATATCCATGATATAAGCAAAACGTGTTACAACAATAATGACGGTTTGTGCCTCTAGGAGAATGAATTAATATATATTTGTAGGTAAATACTGTATTTTGTAAGCTTCTGTGATGGTGACCAGGAAGTGTCTCCACCACTCTGAAGAGCCCAGGTCCTGGTACAGACCCCCCCCCCAGACTGGTTCAATGGTAAACTCCCCCCACCAGGCCCTCAGCAGCTGGCCGCCCCCCTGTGACCCCCCTTACCGCTTACACTTCTCATTAATTTGACTCCTCTGCTCCCCATAATTGACCCCCACATCCACCCCCCTGACAGCACTCGTAGGGGCACAGAAAGGTCCCGTCGATCTATCCCTCTTAACTGAGGGGCTAAAGCCTGATTAACCCCCTGGTTTCGCATGCATATCCGTGAGATCTTTTCACACCGGCAGGTTTACTGGGCATCAATGTGAGCGGCTCCACGCTTCCAAGCATAAACTCCATTCAGAGTCTCGTCAGGGTGATATTTGAGAATTCTGACATTCTCAGCACCGGGTCAAAACCAGGCACTGGCTGTAAAACTACACCAGATCTAAAATTACACAAGAATATACCTGACTGGTCCCAGTTCTGGTGAAGTAATAAATGGAATTCTCAAGCTCGGGCGGTGTGGGCATTAGGACAAGACCAGACCCTTAAGCGCACGGCTTAAACACCTGGGAGACCTCACCAGGAATAAAAAAGTGAAAAATCCACAACCTGTTTAAATTGTTTAGGGCACTTTTCACTCTAGACCACCAGAACCTGTGAAATCTCAAAACACAAAGGAAATAACTCCTTCCTGTACTGTCAAGACGGCCCGTCTCACTCTGTCAGTCCAGACAGAGCCTACATTTCTGCCTCCGGTATAACAAACAAGCGGGTCTCTTTGAGCATTCAAAGAAGCCTCTGTTTTCATATCTGATCTCCGTGTTCATGCTTTGTTTATATGTGCCTCTAGTTTTAATCGCAGGAGCAGGGGAGGCTCCACGTGAGATCATCACGGATTCCTCACAGCAGAATGGGGCTGTGTATAAAACCAATTTTGCACCATTAGGTGTAATATTGGTGGATCAAAGTTAATTACATAAAACAAGACACAAATGAAATCCATCAAGAGATGTCCAATCACCAGCCAGCCAGACACAATAATAATAAAAAAAAAACCTTTTCTAAATGTTCTATACACACACACACACACATATATATATATATATATACTTATATACATATGGCTAAAGGGTGCCATTTCATTTCAAGTTAGCTACCCTGATGGTTTCCTGCAAGGGGCGCTAGCACAAGAGCGTGGGACCTGCTGTCACATCAGCGTCACACAAGGCCGCGGCAAGGCGCCAAAATGAAATGGCCTCCACTCATTAACCCACTCCAGTGTCACGGCAAGCGGCACACGGCCTTTGGGCTGACATCAGGGGGG
>JAODLC010000036.1:22977003-23011219 GCA_026781145.1 Hippopotamyrus pictus | reverse complement strand
AAAGAAAGAAAGAAAGAAAGAAAGAAAGAAAGAAAGAAAGAAAGAAAGAAAGAAAGAAAGAAAGAAAGAAAGAAAGAGGAAGCAGGTCATCTGAGTCCTGTACTCCGTGAGCAGGCTTATCACAAAATTGTCCCCCAAAAAAGTTTCACCACATCTCAGCCACTGGAGATAAGAATCACACAGAGCTCATTTACATGCTCTCCAGATGAGAGTTTCGCTTGCATGCCCGAGAGGCTAATTAGCGAGGGTTAAATCAGAGAACCGTGTGGCAAATGACCTCTTCAGGCACCTGCGCCCGGTGATTTGTCTGATTAACAGCCACGTGTGTTTCTCGCCCTACTGGGGACAGGGCCCCGCTCAAGAAATATGTAACGGAGAAGCTTACAAGTGACCATATTTTCTAGTTTTCACACTACAGCGAGCTGAGAACTTTCAGAGTTAAAATGTAATGATTCAAATCAAAGGAATATTTAATAATAACGTCCATAATGGCAAAAAAGGCATCACATGCTAACTAGCCACACACCAGTGAGGGTATTAATGCCTAATTACTGTTAGCACTGATATGTGACCCACACAGCAATTAGCTAAAAACCCAGCTGAGATTAAGAAAGTACACAAACAAATGGGGAAAAATACAGCAGGCTCTCACCAGGGGACAGCAAGGAAGAAACCCTGAACTAACATATCTATAATAAATTAAACATAATAGGCCTGAATGCTGTGACCTTCTCCAGGATGTCTTCAGTGAAGTCGCTTTTTGTGAAAACTAGCCTTCAGAAAAAAAGCCTTGGATTTCACTTTTTCTTCGGAGAAAATGAGGAACGGATGTTTCGGGTGCTTCTGGATTCATCAGAGATACGGATAGGTTAAAAAAGAAGACAAAGTTCCTTCAAGCTGGCTTTATGCAATTCATTTGCCGCGAAGGACACAGCCTAACCCAATTTGCGCGGTTAAATCAGTTACTTAATTACGCTTCGTTCTGTGTTTTTGAGGATTTTGATCATCTTTTAATAACGTTGCCTCAGTAGCTATCAGGCTTCCAGTGAAACTCCACAACAAAGTCAGACACACACCAAAGCCCGCTGATCTCAACATGCCTTAAACACCAATTTCAGACAAACCCACCACTCGCACCCTTAGCTGGCCAGAAAACTGTGCACTTTGATGTCCTCAAAGTCTTTGAAAATAAATCTGTTTTTCTCCCGCTTTCCTTAAAGACCGTAGCTTGAATCGCTGAGGATATGACCCCTTCCTTCTGATTTCTTGTAGCCTGCTCAGTTAAGCGGGACGAGGTGAAACATTAATAGAACTTTTTCATGCATCTTAGCTTGTTCTTCTGGTCTGCGTCCACTCTCAAAAAACTATACTGACTATACAATTGTGATTAAAATAATAAAATACAACACAAACGGCTTTAAAGCTAATGAGTGAGTCTTTCCTGCATTCAGTATAACCAGAATTAATGTGCTGAATAGCTGCGGTTCTAGACCCTATTTAGAGGCGTCTCAGCCCCCCCCATTTTATGTCTCAGCTCCCTTGAAAAATAGTTTCTAAAACCATTTGTCCCGGATTTTTGTATACAATTCGTATACAATACCCCCCACTCACCAAACTTTATTCCCCCCTCCTCTTTAAATTTAATCATGGGTGGGGGGGGCGACGTCACATATTTCTTCAGGGGCCGGAGCACCTCCTAAGGGTCTAATCCTAGAATCATCCCTGGTGCTGAAGACAACCGAGTATTATGGGGTCAGAAGCGAATGCATCGGGGACCTGATGGGGTCGAAACCAGGCTGAAGGCTCCATACTATCCAGCCTCATCAAGCGTATCCTGCACCCGTAGCACTTATCAGCAGCTCTGTCTTATTCTGCTCCCTTGTTCCCGCTGCAGGCAGAGAACAATGAGCTCAGTAGAAACGACAGGCAAGGTGGCCTGGGTGAGAGAGAGTCCTGGGCAAAAAACAGCGTTAATGAACTGAAAAATAACAAGGACGCATGATGGTTTTCAGGCTGTGAAAAGGGTTTCGTGTCACAAACTCCTTTATATTTAAAAATACCGAATGAGACATACAGTGACGGATGAACACAAAGAGAGAACAGCACTCAGCAGCATTTTTGATACCCAATTTGTGATTTTATGGAACATTAAAAAAATTTATGTTAATGTGTTTTGTGTATAGACTCTGGTGGAAATCACTTTATAGACCCATAACTGACTGCGATCTGCTCTGTTCAGGGCCGTGAAACCACACAACCTCAAACCCGCTACATGGTGCAGAATGCGCTCAGACACGGGACACGTCTCCGCTGCCTCAGCCAGGAGGCCGGTGCTGCCTCTCAGACTCCTCCAGAGAGACCGGCGCCTTACATCCAGATAGCATCCCCGTCTGCGGGGTCTGTGGCCCCCAAAGAGAGGCTACAGGTCCTCAGCTCAGGCCGCAGCGCATGTTCCGGAAGATGCCACCACTGCCGCCCAGTCATTGGTCTGACCTCGTTTCTTTAGGGCAACGTTTCCCGCCCCAGTCCCCGGGGACCCGCAGACAGTCCACGTTTTTCACCCCTCCCAGGCCCCTGCCAAACAGCCCGTGTTTTTGCTCCCTTCCACCTTCCTACCAGGAGCTGGGAAGGAGCAAGAATACGGACTGCTGCGGGTCCCCGAGGACCGGATTGGGAAACACTGCTTAAGTGGCATCAGTGGTCAGCAGGGAAGGAACTGGGAAGCTGGAACCGGTTGTGGATGGTGGAACAAACACAACACTGTACATCAGGCCCGACACGTCACACCTCTGCTCCGGGGTTCATAAACAGAGACACGTGAGAATGAATCAGGTGGGACAAACAGAGACCATCCCAAGGACTGAGTTATCCTAAGCCAACTCCCCCTTCTCAAACAAGGTTTTAATCAAAACAGGAATGCCCATGTAAACCCCACACAGGCTTATCTCAGCCCCGCTATGGCGCCATGTGATTGGGGCCACACGCTCACAGTAAATGGTTCTGAAAGAGCTTTGTGGTCTATTGTTTTCCATGGTAATCCTTTGATTGGTCCAAATACAGGAAAAAAACTGAACATATTTCAAGGGTAATACAGAAACACAAAGTCTATAATGCAAAAAAAGAGAAATAAATGCCAATTAAGAATCAGTTTATGAGCAGATGAATAAAGCACAACTGTAATAGTAATTAGGCCCCTAGTAACACTTTGATTGTTGAGAATAATGCCAGAATTGTGGTTCATTTAAATGGTTTTCACCATCTCCCTGGGATACTAAGATCCCACTGAGCTTTCTTATTAAAAGCCATAATGAAAGCCTTCATATCAAACACATAAAAATGAACATTTTCATATTTAGATGGTGGTTAATTTATTTTGGGGGGAGGGGGGGGACTTGCAAAAGGCATTTGTCGGGTTTACACTGGAGTCTCATAAAACCATCAACTCCAAGATCAAGGTTTCTCCTACATCCAACTGACCGAAGACAAGTGTTTGCTGTGTCCTCAGCGACCATGACCAGATTTATCATACCATGAACACCATGGAGAGGATCTGTTACACGTTAAGGATGACCCCGCAAGCTAGTCAGCAGCGTTTATGTGTGGTCTGCATGGTCACCTGAAACCCTAGCAATGCAAGGAACAACAGTGCAAAAACAGGACCTGGTGACAAAACAACTATCAGAGACTGAAGTAATCTGTGACCTGTAGTTAGGGGCAGGAGGACCCCCCCCCATGTTTAAGGAACAGGCTAAAGGTATAGAAATTTGGAATGTAGTGAAAACCTTGGGACACCAGCTAAGATGGACCTTCAGACAGGACGTAGGTGTGTTTGTCTGCGGATATGATTTAGAATTTTATTCACTGCATTGGTAGCATAAATCTGCTTACTATATTGCGATGGCAGTAAGATTAGCCCTTCGATCTGCATCAGGTATTGCCAAGCCCAGTTCATAAATATAAAAGCATTCACTCTCATCCTAAATTCTGGCACATGTTCAGACTTCAAAGGAGCTGCGCGGAAGGGCCCTGATTATGGCACTAAGCTGTATGGAGTGATGTTTATGCAGATAGCACTCAGAGGTCGGCCATCTTTGATCAAAACACAGAGAGCGTCTGCCTTCCTGGAATTCAGCGAAAATGGAACTGATGAAAAACATCCATCTGCCCATCAGTTTCCCCTAGTGACTTATACAGTGTAGGAGGACAGACACCCTGGGGCCTGTCCTAGGAGGCAGTGGGACTCTCTGAACTGGGCATGTTGAAAAGCAGTGCCATAAAATGCTGCTTGTTTTAACAGTATGAAGCATAATGAATGATATGGTTCCCCCACTGACATTTATGGTGCCATTTTAGTTACAGGGCAAAGTGCTTTAAGGTTAGCAACAACATTAACAGTACAGGCCACATCTCAGAGACATTCATCATAGTTGTTTTGTTCACCCACAGCAAAACACAGGATCGATACAATAGTGTAGACCCTTCTAAATTTGTTAACGCCAAAATAATAAGCACCCTTCTGGCAGGAAGTTCGCTTTTTCATGATTATTACAGCCCAGTGACTTTGCTGTAGCTGAAGCCTTCTCAACTGCCGGCAAACAGACAACAACTGACATGGGGATCCAGTGCATATGACAGTGGACATGGGGATCCAGAGCACGTGGGGAATGACATGAGGATCCAGTGCATATGACAGTGGACATGGGGATCCAGAGCACATGGCGAATGACATGAGGATCCAGTGCAGTGCTCCACCCAAGCTCCTCTCCTGTGGCGTCTGACGTTCAATCCCATGAGCTTCACTTCCTGTACTGAGTTACACAGTCTAATAAACTGAACTGAACAGTGATCTCTGTTTCTCCAGTGGAATTCCCACCACAAACAGCAATCATTCTGCTAAGTCTTAATATAAGGTTTTATTTTTCTTACATATCAGTTGAGAGCCAATTTCAATTGGTATTATCTGAAACTATTGCCAATAAATGCAATTGTAATTTGTAAAATCTACATCATTATTTTAAAAATTTTAGTTCATAATATCTTGATTTCCTTCTAGGTAATTCCATTTAGGATATTGCCAGTTCTGTTATAGAAATTTTATTAGAAGTAATTTAATTCATATGAATTTGATTTGACCAATGATGTGAACAATGTCGATTTCAGAAATAAAAGAACTAATTTATACAAGGAAAAGCTGGCTGATCTGAGCAATCCCTCCAGTTTCTGAATGACAGCAAACCAAATCATATGAATAATAAAAAATAACAGGCAATAATAATAATTTGAAGATTATAACACTCTTAGGCAAAGAATTACAGCTGGTCTGTGATCTTTAGGGCAAGAGATGTTCAAACTGCATCATATTCATGCCCTTAAGGGTATAATTTTAGGGTGTGGAGAAAATAAAATACAGTAGCTTTGGTGAAGCTAGGAGAAGGATCACTCAGTGTGTGTATCAGCAGGGGTTGGACAGGATAGGCGTAGGTCCAGGCAGAGGTACAACTCCTGACATTCAAAAGGCTTTTCTGCAGTGTTAGTGGCAGGACATCAGGACTGACACTGCGAACACTTACATGCTGCCTTCGGCTGGCTCACTGACAGGGACGATGCTTTTCAGAAATCACTTCAGGATGCTTGGTTCTGAACTTCACAGCAAAGTTCTGATTAACCAAGAACAGAACTAGAATATATATTAACAACACTGATGTACCCTTCTGTCCGATATCAAGACAATTCACAATGAACTGTATTCATGTTCTACACTGTCGTTTTACAAATGGTGTGAGATTTCTAATAGCTGGTTAGCTGTGCATTAGGCTGGAGCCTGGGTTTACCTCTGAGTTTCATCATTCCCTCAGGGTGTGCTGCACTGTGAGCTCAATAAAGGGCCAGAGGAATTGTATATGAAACCTCGACCCTCCACCTGGAAGGCCACACTCCCAGCAGCTCTCTAGACCCAAAGCTCTAAATGGTGGGACTGAAACATGTGCAAATATCAAGTGACAAATTATTTTTGTGGGGAGGCCAGAAAGCATTTTAGGACTGAGAGAAAATGACTAAATTGCTGACGTGTCCATCACCCAGAAAGTGTGACAACCACAGCGTTACTGCAGTGCAACCACATATGACCTACATATGTATGTGTATATATATATAAACACACAGACACACACAATGTAGCCTGGAATTTCTCCAAATTAGGAATTACTCATTCAAAAATAAGGGAAACAAATGGTGCATAGCCAGCTACATTCATTAAATTAATTTCTTTATTCCACAAATGAAGATCGTAATGATGCAAATTTTCCAAAGCTTTTCTCAAACTTAGGGAACCCGCCTGAGTTCAGGACAGAAAAAAAATTAATAATCTGTGCCCACAGTTTTGCAATCCATTCCCACGGTTTAGCAATTTGTGTGCACGATTTTGCAATCAATTCCACGGTTTAGCAATTTGTGTGCACGATTTTGCAATGAGTTCCACGGTTTTGCAATCCATTCCCACGGTTTAGCAATTTGTACACTGCTTGTTGTGCTTTTTCCTTTGCACTACTAAAGTTTTTACAGTACAGTACCAGCATTAGTGCTACAGCTTAAAATGCAAAGCACTGGAATGTTACCACTGTGACACTGATGGAGATTACATACACGTGCATGAAATGTACATGGCGCCTAGTGCCCAGATTTTTAGTTGTGAAAATCTGGTCACCAGCCAGACAGAGTAATTGGAAACTCAAAATTGTCTTCACCTGATTTGTTACTTCATAAGTGAACAATCATTCACACAGTAAATGGAAGCCTCCAGAGATGCAGAGTTTGTTTAACAATAAAGCCTGGGATGTTAGCGTTAATTGGGTCGGAACGGATTGCAGAACCACGTGCAGGGATTGCTAAACCATGGGAATGGATTGCTAATCTGTGGGTACGGATTAGAAATTAATTTCTCACTTAAGCCCAGATAGCTCCATACAAATTTGCTACGCATATTATTGTGTAGAGCACTGTTTTCACCCCAGTCTTCAGGGAACCACAGACCATCCACATTTTTCTAAAGTTCAATACCTGCATCCTTTATTTCCCATTCTCTGCTCCACTTGGGAAGAGCTTAGTCTTCCATTGAGATGCCAACCAAACACCATCTGTTAGACTCAGAAAACTCCCCTTCAACATTTAACCTACCTGTAAGTATGTTCAGTTAAGCAACACGCGTTTTGTAAGTACTGTACGATGTTTGCCAGTTGCTGCTGTATTGAATGTATGATACCTTCCTCCTCTAAATGCTTGAGGAGCCAAAACTGCAAAATGTGGCCAGATACCCCTCCACTCCAGAAACCAATTCAGACTACTCTCCTTCCACTCCTATCGTGGGCAGTGGTGGCCTAATGGTTAGGGAACTGCACTTGTTATTGAAAAATTGCTGGTTTGAATCCCTGACTAGCAAGGCACCACTGAGGTACCCTAAACAAGGTACTGCTCTCTGGGTGCTGAATTTAACTGCCCCCTGCTATGTCATTATGTCACATATGGGTTAAATGCAAGGGACACATTTCTTAGTTGTGCGCTGTGGTGTGTCATCACTGATCTTCTAATTCTATCCATCCATCTGCTTGTCTTGGTCAGACTCATGGGAGGCAGTCAATGTAGCTTCAAGTCCCATTTTGGCTTAAAACAAAGCAAACAGTAAATGTGTTTTCCGCCACCTTGAAGAGTTACAAAAAAAAACAAAATATGGTGCTTATTATGGTGCAAAATATGGTGCTTATTATGGTGCAAAATATGGTGCTTATTATGGTGCAAAATATGGTGCTTATTCTCTTCCAGGTTGGACTATTGCAATGCACTCTTCATCGGCACAACTAGTAAGGACATTCAAAAACTCCAGCACATCCAGAACAGTGCTGCCCAAATTTTGATGAGGGTCCGAAAATTCAACCACATCACTCCTATTCTCAAGACACTTCACTGGCTCCCCGTTTCACTCCGCATTGAATATAAGGTCTCACTCCTCACCCATAAATGTGTTCATGGAACTGCCCCCTCTTACCTCAAAGATCTCATCACTGTTCAGAGCTCTTCCTCACGCTCCCTTCGTTCTTCCTCATCCTACCTCCTTAAAACTCCTAGGACTGCACTCCGCACAGTGGGGGATCGGGCCTTCTGCTCAACCGCTCCCCGCCTTTGGAATGCCCTCCCAGTTCATTTGAGGGCACCACAGACCGTGGACACTTTTAAACGTGGCCTGAAAACCCACCTTTTTAAAAAGGCTTTCCCTTGATTTTTTTTTTTTTATTATTTTTATAATTCTGTAGCACTTTGAGATTTGTTTTAATGAAAAGTGCATTAGAAATAAAATTTATTATTATTATTATTATTATAATCAAAATCAAAGACAGTGGCTGAATGATATAAGTATAATTCCGTAACATAGCAGGATAACTGAGACACTCAATGAACATCCAATATGAATCTATATCCTGCCAAATACGCAACCACATCTACTTGACTCATATACATCAAGAGGACGACGATAATGCAAGTTTTCTAGGTTAACAATACACTAAAGATAAAAATGTGGCGATCTGACTCATCTCCATGGCAACAAAGCAGGACTCCTTAGCTAGAGAATGATTAAAGGTGTATATCACTGAACCAGCTTCATTTTCAGAGCTTATAATTATGATTATTTGTTGTTGCCATGTATTTTGTTCAAGGCACTGCTAGTGCAGTTAACAAACCCTAATACATATGCATGCGTCAAGCGTTTACCAAGGACTGTTGCTGTGGACTCAAACTGACTGAGAGCCACACACACTTCCTGTCGCTTTTGAGAATAAGGATGATGTAATTTTAGCAGTTCTTTTACTCATTCTCCATTGCTTTTTGACAACACGCCGGGGGAGGATCATCCACAGGGTTGGTGACGTTTCCGACAGACCCAAGATCTAAAGAAACAACATGCATTATATCCATTTAGCTTCCACAATTGCTAAGAAGGATACAGGGTGAAAGCATCAGCCTGGATGTTGCCCCAGGAAACACAGGGCACAAGTGAGGGCAACACCTTAGATGGGATTCCAGTGGATCACTGGACACCCCATCAACAATTCAGAGACTGAGATGTCATTTGCCAGTGGGAGGAAACACACAGGAACATGCAAAATCTACAACTACACCAACTCGGGAAGGGTGAGGGCAACCCACTGAGCTACTTTACCACCCTAGATGCATTAATTCCACCTTTAAATCTTTCACCTGCTTCTCAGTGTGAAAGTGGAGCCGATCCTAGGCAGCACAGGGCAGGGCTACACCCTGACCCGGACGCCAGTTCATTGCACGACACATACAATATGGGCAATTGAGAGACACCAATTAGCGTAACAACATATCACTGGACTCTGGGAGGAAACCAGAGCACCTAGAGGATTGCTGCATGGCACAGGGAGAACATGCAAATGCTACACACACAAAAGCCAGAGGTGGGATTTGAACTCACAACCCTGGAGGTGTGAGTCCTGAGTCTTCATCTCTTATTGTTCTCCTTAAATTATAAACCCGTACGTAAAACTGTTCAACCAATCCTTTTGATCTGACATGGCTGTCTGGCCACTGGTCACAGATCGCGTGGAAATGAAATTCACCCCCCAGGGTAGTATAATCCATTAGAGCATGCAAATGAGGCCCCAGGTGCACTGTGTGAGATAAATGTCAACTGCAAACCTGGATCTATAAACACACCTGACGTTTCCTCTCATGTGACCAAAAATCTCGATAAATCCATTAGAAATCTGAAAAGCAGATGTGCGTGAAACACTCACTGCATAGCCCGTACGCAAAGAAATCGTCAGCTCAACATTTTTAGATCATAATTCCACAAAATGCATTCCAAAAAGGAAAGCTTTGATAAAAGTCCAACAAAATCAAGTGCTTATAGAACAAGTGGATACAGAAAATGGATGGATAAATCCCTGTCCCTGTTATGCTGACATGGCACATATGTTCACATAGCAACATGAAATAATGATACACTATTTGCACGTGTGCACTGACATGCTGAGCTTGCCGTCTTGCATACAGATATATACAGGTGAGAGCCAAGCTCGGGGGCGTTTATGAAGCACCAGGGAGCATTTCCTCAGGGGATAAGGGTCTTGCTCATGAGCCCAGCAGCGACTCGACTGTTCTGCAGGACACAGGACACACAGCGGCAATCTTCCAACCACAGGCCCAGCGGCCTAGCCCACTGAGCCACATACCATCCACATTCAAAGGCTGATCTTTTTCCGGACTTGCTTTCCATTTTGGGTTTCTGCTCTACAACAAACACTGTCACATTATTGGGATATTGCCTGTACCCTAACCCACTTACGGACCATATGATCACTGGGTCATGAAATAAACCACGAAAAACGACACAATGTGCAGCAATTATCCCCACATTACCCATTTCACATAGGGCAATAATCAACAGGATAATCAACAGTAAGCATTAGAGAATTTTAAGCTGTATAACGAACTTTGTGCAGGAAGCCAATTAGACCATAACTAGAAATGAAAACTAAAGCCACTGAGTAAAATATCAGACTGTCACACCTTAACCATAACATTTTATAACAGTAAGCAATTAGGACTTTTCCCAAAAAGTTAAAAATTTAAAAATTCATTTAAAACGGATATAGATATCTATTTCGCATCTGTAAGCCTTGTCAGGCGGTGAAGGATGTGAATGGCCGTATTCAGTTAACAATGCACTGCTTAATCACAGATGACACCGGAGCTGATAAGGAATCGAGCGTCTGACAAACTGACAGAACAAAGACCCGGAAATCGGATAATTTCGCGGTGGGCTATAACAGCATAAAGACACCAGATCCAATATAAATGAAATAATAACAAACAAATTGATGAAAAGGGGAACCAAAATCTAAAGATTAATATTTTAATGCTACAATCACTAAGTTGGTGCTGCATAAAAGTCCTTTAATGGCAGAAAAATTCCCTTTACCAAACCAGTCCTACGAGAAATTATTACGTTTTATTTGCGTAGCTGTTTCAACCAAAGTCCTCTCACTTCTATCCCGGTGAGACATGAAAACATCATGCCCTCTGCCCCCTCAATCTTGATAGTAATCAAAGAGGCACATTAAAGGCACGCGCTTAGAAGACTTATGCCTGGTGGAGCGTCTGAACGCGATGAACGATCCAACCACAACCACGTTTCAGGACCCGTAAACCACGTGACCAAAAAGGTCCGATGCCAGGTAAAGTAATAAGGGGTTTCAGTGAAGTCCATTCATCCATCCATCCGTTTTCCAAACCGCTTATCCTTCTGGGTCGCGGGGGGTCCGAAGCTTATCCCGGAAGCTATGGGGACGAGGCAGGGAACAACCCAGGACAGGGGGTCAGCCCATCTAACATATTTATAAATGGATGACTTTGTAAATATACCTATATACAATGATTGGTGATCGGGGATTAACTGAATCAGATAGGCCATACATGTTATACAAAGAATATACACAGCATAAACGCAGTAATACCTCTAATATGTTTTGTAATAATGGGGCGACTTCAAAACCTCGAAAATCATTATTTGATGACGGGAGATAGGCCTATAGACTAATTTACGCTTTAAACAATTCCATCAGTATTTCATTACTATTATCTATGTTTTCTTATAATTTCATTTAAATTCATCGGTGTATGATGCAAATTTGGCATTTAATAAACGGACAGCGTTTTCTTGCTGATTCTAAATTTAACGAACTGCGCGAATCCACCAATTAGGTTTCCTTACGGATAATGAGATAAAGATCTGATGGATCCGTATCTGGTGACGGGAAAACGCTAGATTGGTGCTGCGGTAATAACCTTGAGACGCCTTCTGGGCTGGAGATGCAGCTCTGGAAGGAACCAATACGGGCTGGCTGTCTCCTAGGTATTCCATGTTTATATACAGAAACAATGACTGGTCCGGTAGTGCAATAACGAAACACTTAAATGGATATGTATAGAAGCTAATCTACACACACTCACTTTCCTGATCGCTTAGACCACACAAATTAAGCTGTTCATTATATATAATGAATATCTCTTTGTTAAACTAAACTAAAACTAAATTCACATCCCCTGGGAAACAGCCCTCTTTGGGCAGTACCGAGTTCCCAGTGCTTCTGTTTCTTTATAATTGGACAGTGAGGAAATGCGCAGTCATTAAAGCCAACGGGAATGAGAAAATGTTATATACCACGCTGAAAATTTACTGGAAAAAAACTTAGCGCAGGGTTGATTCCTTGCTATATTTAAAAAGCAGGTGAGAACTAGACAGTTATACATGCAATGAATTTCAATGACACCCGTTTATCAATAACTATGGCTTATAAATAAAGGCTTCACCGCACCAAACATCGAAAGAAAATGTAATTCATAACGATTTAAAGTTAAGCTATACACTAACAAATGGCCAGTTACTATACAATAAGTAACACAGCTGTACCAGACGCAAACAGGTTGTCTGACATTGTTGCAAAAAGCCTCCTTTCTAGTCTTTATACGAAGAGTATTAAAAAGAAAATTGCACTTACGTATGCAAGAAATGCAAAATGCGAAAGTTTCCGATTCAATTACCATAATGCGAGCAATAAGCACTACGTAGCCTGGGCACATTTCAACACAACTGATTACGAAAATAATGAATATTAATAATACATTACCCCCGGAAACATCTTGCTTAAGCTTTAGGGTAGACGTGCATATAGACACCAAGGTGCAAAGCAACGCTACAGGTGCTGGTCTTTCAGCATAAACTCCATATTTTGAATTAAATCATCTAGAATCAAATGAACAGATACTTATTAGACATGAATTTACCCCAAAGTGAATTGCGTTCGCCCATCGTTGTACTTCCTCCCCTCCAATACTAAAGCTTGATATGCAGTAGGCAATTCTGTCTCTCCTCTCCGGCGAATTTCCCCTCGGTCGACCGCCGGGTTGCGGTTGACGAAGGCAGGTTTAGTAAAGGGGGGGGGGTGGCAGAGACCCCCGACGCAATTATAGTAGCCTAAATAAATAATTAATCTGCGCGGTGGTGTGACACAAAGGGTAGCACAAAACAAAGTGCCGTCTTCTGCAATTATGTCCGCTTACTGAAGCTGTAAAAACATGATTAGTGCTCAAGATCGATGGCAGCCTACAAATTATGTAAATAATTTTTGTAAACAAATTATTATATGAGTTTTGAAAAAAAAAAAAAGAAATAAATAATGGTAGTGGTCAGAATAATCCCAATAATTACCGACCGAACGCCAACTGTAAGGTAATGATTCAGAAAGTCCTCGAACGATTTTATTTCTTCCGAAGCCTCTTCCTTCAAGTATAGAGGACTGTTTTGCTTGAATAACTTTCACAATTTATAATCCCACCCAAATTAAAGGCGCTATATATTGTGCTCTTACAGGTGTCAGTAGTTGTTTTACATTAATATTTATGTAGGGGCGTAGTGGATAGAGCTGCTACCTCATACCTTTGGGACCTGCGTTCGAGTCTCCGGCTTGGCTTCATGGAGTTTCCATGTTCTCTCCGTGTTGTCGTGGACTTTTCCCCGAGTGCGTCAGTTTCCCATCGCAGCCCAAAAACGAGGTTACTTGGAGTTACCAAACTGCCCATAGGTGTGCATGTGTGAATGACTGGCGTGTGAGTGTCCCCTCATTGGGTTGGCGCCCCATCCTGGGTTGTTTCTTGCCGTGTGCCCATAGGCTCTGGACCCCCCCGCGGTCCTGAACAGCACAAGCAGTTACAGAAAATGGATAGATAATATTCATGTAGACCTATTTTCATTCTTCTTCATTGTGGATCTCTGTATCTGTATCTGTATCCTCAAAAATACTTTGAGGTTTATGCAGCTACCCGCTGTGTTATGCTTGGGTTTTATTCAAAGTTTAAGTAATAGCATTTTAGAAACCATATAGTTACTTGTTGCTACGGGTACTGTGTGAATTAAAAGTTGCTAAAACTGATTGTTTTTCTCTATAGATCCACAGTGCAATAAATCTTAACTAAACATATACAAGGAACGAACTACTAAACGTGTTTATGGCCTTTATTATTATGGATAGTTTAAATTTCTGTAAATATTGCGCTAGTGTTTTTGGATTGAGTTTATAGCACTGGATGCTATTCATGGTATTTTAAGTAATACGAATTAAAGGTTTCATGGGCCTACATAGCATTAAGAAACTTAACATTACTGTAGATCAATAGGCCTATTAGACTTTTCTCCAAGCCAATTTCATTATGTTGACCGACGGCACGGAGGAATTGTAAAAAATAATGTAGCCTATATTACCATTTACAATTAAAGCCAATAAAGTTTTTAAGATAAAGCAGAGATAAAACGAGCCACAAAACGAGCACAAAATATTTTACTTTTAAGCCAATGGGAACCGCTTTTGGTTTGCATTTGAAAACATCATTATGAATTATTAATTGTACACCACTGAATGCCTCCAAATATCAAGACGCGAAAAGGGGACGTGTGTAATACTGACAAGGTGTGACTCAGAAAAGCAATAGTAGGCTATCTGTTCAGTGTGAATGAGAGCAAAATCTATGAATCATAACCTCTCGTAGGCAGCACAACATCTGGCTGTCCGCAGTTAAAAAAAAAAAAAAAATCTGCGCTGGGTATCAAATCCTTGCATCCTTACTATCTTTTAAAGACATGTATGTTCCATGAATATACCCAGTCATGAGCGCTTGCAATGTCATAATCAGTTATTTTGCTAGCAGAATTACCGAATGAATGTACATATGCCTATACATGCAAATTATTTTTTTTAACACATTACAGATGATTACGTTCATTATACAAGGAATCAATTCCATCGTCTTCTGCTATGCACAGTGATTTTTTTTTCTGATTTCTGAATTCAAAACACTCCTGTTTTATCTTCCTCCGGATTATTTCTGAAACCAGTTTGTGTTTTGTTTTTGACTCTCGCGCTACGTTTTCTCGCTTGTCTGTCCTCGAAGTGAATCATTAAACCCCGTTTGTTCTGATTCCGAACGCTGCAGGTTCTCTAAACCATACACGACGAATCGGCCCTAAAACAGAAACTATAAATAGACACAGGATATTTGAACAGCTTTTTATAGTCCGCTCACCCATGTTCCGCATTTGACGCAAGCATTACCATGCTTCCGAAATCATGGTTTTTCATTGTTAGCCTGCTGTGTTGGCTTATTAAATAAATAACCAAATTCCAAAAGATGTAAAAAAAAAAAAAAATCATTTATTATTCTGCTGATGATCTTTCAGCTCCCTCTCTTCTTTATTTGTTGTTGGTGATAGGTAAAATCAAAATAAAAGCAATAAATAAAAAGAAAATGAAAAGTTTTAATTAGGTCTCTGCTATTGGACAGCATTGTCTCTTAGTAACAGCAAACATCAAGTATTGTTTTCTGGTGCTGAACCTTTTGGAACAAATAGATGTAAATGTAGTTTTCACATTCCTCCATTAAGACAATAAAGTGTCACATCATACGAATCAGAATCTGTCTTAAGTGCCTGACCTCAAGTATTCCTCTTGGGGCAGGTGTCAACATAGTGTCAATCCAATCAAAAGTGTAGAAAAAGATAAAGACATACAAAATAAAATATATACACTAAGATATATACAAACATAAATAGACTATACACACGAAAACTGCAAATGAAAGGATGTGCAATGTAACAATGTACAAGTTAAAATGCATCTGTGTGTATGTGTCTTAACGCAGTGGTGAAATTGGGAAAAGTTCTTACTCAGAAGGATTCTGGCATGGTATGGGATGGACAGTAGTTGTGTGTATTACAATGCCTGTAATAAAATACATGTGCAGCAGTTTAAGGCAGAAGGATGTCAGAAAGGTCCTTGTTCAGAGGGATGGTGGCCTGAGGAGAGATGCTATGAAGCTGGTGGTTCGTCCCAGTATTTAGGGCAAAATCATTCCCGGTCCTTGCTGAGATGGGAGATGCTGGAAGTGAGAGTAAGTGGACTGTGAGGGGCCGGCCACAATTTCCCCCGCCCCTTCGTCATTCTGCATGACTAGAGGTCTTTAACGGCGGAGAGTTGACAGCTGATAATTTTCTCTGCACATTGCACCGAAAACTGCTGCTTTTGCAGTGGTGATTAATGCGAGATTCCCAGATCTCGCATTAACAGCTTACATAGTTGGAACCACTCCGCCGCATGTTTGCATTTATGGAAGTCGCTAACATTGTTAGCAACTGTGCTATTGGGAAACGTACCTCCAGACAGTAATGGAGGCTATGATGGTGTATTCCATTACAGCAATGTAGACCTGGATCAGCGGTGCTTGATGGAGCCCAAGTTTCTTGTCGCAGGAAACACAAGTGCTACTGGCCCTTCTTCATAACAGCAGAATGAAGCGCCCAGTCATTTGTGAGGCTGCTCTGCTGACAGTATAGAGCCCTGCATTTCCAGTGGAGGCAGTTGGGTGGAGTTCTTCCTCAAGTCAAAAATCAGCTCCACTGTTTTACGTCTGTTTAGCTGCAGATTGTCAGATCCGCACCATGGCACCAGTCATGATACTTTCTTTTGGCACATGGGCTCTTTGATTTGCAAACTCAATAAGTTTAACAGTTAGAGTCACTGTCAGAAGTGCAGTTATTGGTGAAGATTGAGTAGGGTAGCGGAGAGAGCACACAGCCCTGTGGAGCCCTGGCACTAAGGCAAAGGGCGTCAGAAATGTGGTCACCAACCCTGATATACTGTTTTCTATTAGACAAAAGGTTGTGGGTCCAGTAGCAGTGGACACTGAGCTGCCAAAGTTTGTCCAGTAGCAGATCAGGAATGGTAGCGTTAAAAGCTGAGCTAAAGTCTATAAACAACATGTACATAAATGTCAGCGCTATCCAGGTGTTGCAGGATGAAGTTTAGAGCCAAGTTAATGGCATCATCAATAGACCTGTCAGCTCTATATGCAAACTACAAATGGTCCTGGACGTCATTGGTCATGACTTTGAGAAGCTGGAGTAGGAGTTGCTTGAAACACTTCATGACTGCAGATCTTACCGCCATTGTTCTGTCATCATTCAAGCAGGAGATCTTCTGTTTCTTTGCAACTGATACGATGACATACCATTGTTTAAAAACCCACAGCCAATTGGACTTAAGGTACAGTCGAACCACTTAATAAAGCAAGGAGTTAGACCACTCTAATGAAGTCATTTAGTATGACTGGAGCAATTATTGCCCCCTTAGGGGCCTTGCAGTCTAAGGGCTTTTGATTAAGAAAAACATCTCCTCAAACAATGAGAGCAGGTGATCCATTGAATAGGGAAAACCTGCCGGATTGAAGATTAATTAAAATTCCAGTTTTGTAGGTCAAATATACAAGGTGGCCAACAGTACTTGGTTTCAGAAAATAAATACAGATGGAAAGAATTGTTAATCATGGGCCGAAAATGTTCTGAAACCTATTATATTTGATTGATCTGGGAAATCCTGCAGCCTTGAATTCATGGCATAAAAATAATTTACGTTTTATCCAGTCGTCTTTGGGACACATTTCACTGGTATGCTTTGTATTAAGCTGCGGGTCCATATAAAGCAGGTCTTTGTGTTCACCTATAGCTACAAATATTCATTTTGGGTCTTTCTATGCACAAACATCCACGAAGACCTTTGAATATGTGCATCTTGTAGGGTGGCTTACAGTTGGGACAACTATGTTTGACAAACTCTGTGATTGTAAAATAGATTTGAATAACATGCTTTTTTCAAGATTTACAAGACTCACAATTAAATCTAATATCCTAAGTAACAATTCTGGGCGTAGGAAGATAATTAACTCAAAATTAGATTCTTTTATTGTAACTGCTGTTTTAAATACTACTTAGTCCAGCCAGTTATTCAGTGTTGGGTAGCAGGAGGGCATGCAGTCTATGCCAGGCAGCCCAGGGCACAAGCAGGGCTGGACTGGCCAAGTGGCATATTGGGCATTTCCCAGTGGGCTGATGGGTATGTGGATCGGCAAAATGTATCCTGGGGATCCCCCCCCCCCACCCCTGACCCCACCCCACTAAAACAAATTCACTGTGGGGGATTTTTAATCTCAGTCTAGCCCTGGGCATAAGGCATGGACGCACTCCCGACAGGACGCCATGGTTCACATATAGCCACTGTTGGCAATTTAGAGAGATGTATTCTATTCACATGTTGGAACTGCGGGAGGAAATCTCAAACAAGCCAGGCAATGTAAGCTTCATACAGAGCTGGTCATGGCATGTGGAGCCCCACCTGAGAGACGTGTGGCAATAGTGAAAGCCACAGTGCCACCGTGTATCAGAAATTAATACCAAATTACTTTTGAATTAAGCTATTTTTCCTAAGCATTTTAAATTGTTTGTTATTCCAGCACAGAATGGGGATGTCAGGATCGGTCCTTATCTTGCCCCCTTCAGTATGTCTCTTCCCTGCTTGGCCAGCAGATGTCGCTGGCCATCCTGTGTTCTTAGCTTCTAGTGCAGGGGTCACCAACATGGTGCCCGTGGGCACCAGGATGCCCCCAATGGCCGCATGAGTCGCCTGTAGACTTGTTCTAAGAATAGCACAACTCACCGGTGAGCAGCGTCTAAAATTTAATTTTATCCTGTTGCTATTCTTCTTTAATCACATTTGCATTTATATATATTTGAAAATGACACTATCTAAAAAAAAGCATTTAAAACAAGTTTATTATACATAAAGTTTAGTTAAGTTTAGGAGGGTGTTTCAAGCTGGTAGCCCTTCGTATGGCTCAGTACCCATGAAGTAACTCTCAGTTTCAAAAAGGTTGGTGATCCCAGTTCTAGTGTGTTTCTGGGTTCCCCAGAGCACCGTGTGGCTTAATGGGTTAAGCAGGTGACTGTTTTCCTGGTTTTCCTTCAACCGTGTCTGGAGCAGGCCAGAGGTCAGGATCACCATGCTTGTATTTTTTCTTTCATTTTTGTTTCTTGGTTCATTCCTGTTATATATTGGTGTATCTTTGCATGGCTCCTTGTTTTGTAGTTTTGTTTAATCCCACTTTGTGCCCCAGTTTTGTAAGTCTTGTTATCCTAGTTTCTCCTAGTGTTTGAACCCTTAAGTATTTGTTAATAACCCTGACCTGTGTCTTGTTCCCAGCTGTAATGTTTGGTTAATTGTTTTAGTACGCACCTGTCCGTCATGTAGCCCTCGTTATCGTTGTATATAAGTGCCTGACCTCATTCTGTTCCTTAGTTGGTCATTGTGGTTGTATTTGTGCCTGATTAGATGTATGCGCTGTGTTTGTTCCTGTGTTACTTCCCGCTTTAATTTCTGTTTTCTACCTGCTGGTGTTTAGGCTCCTCATGGTTTGTCTTGGTTTCTTATTTGTTTGGTCTTCTAATAAAGCCCCTTCTACCCGAGAGCCACTCCATGGATCATCTCTTTGTCCTTCACCATGCCTGTCGTAACAGGGGTAGATTAAGTTCTGACCAAACAAATGCAATCATCACCACAGATCCATCTAAAAGACTGTAAAATTATCTTGTACTATCTAGAATTGAGGCTACCTCACCATAACACTTAAAAAACATGTTTGGTCATAATTTGATCAGCATGATTTGTGTCAGCTTCCATAAATGTCTATTCTGCACTAAATACAGAACCAATGATTTCCCATTGTTATGATCATATGTAGGTTATACGTATAAATAAATAGAACAAAAATTAGCATAGAGATTCTGCACTTGGACCTGAAACCAGTTACACCAGGGGTGCCCAATACATCGATCGCGACCGACCAGTAGATTGCGCAACATTAAAAAAAAAAAAAAAAAACGTTTTAGATGTTAGCCTTTATCATCTGTCAACCCCTTTGGCATTCGCCCCTTGAAACTTTGTTATAATAAAACTTCGTTATATTAGGTTACTGAAACAAAACGCTTATGTATCGTGAGCTGATGCAAAACTCCAGCAAGCGATGAAAGTGTCCCAGTTAGCCTTCCAATTTATATATACCAAAAAATGGGTATAAAAAAGGGAGTGGTGGAGCCAGACAAAGTAATAAACCATCAATGTATTGGATTGTATTGTGCTGTGAGGGTTCATGCAGTGATGCAAGGTTTGCAGACATGTATGGTATATATAAAGTATAATCAGTGTCTATGTATGTGTATATATTGTGTACACACACACACACACACACATATATATATATCCATCCATCCATCATCTACCGCTTTTCCAGGTTGGGTCGCGGGGCCAGCAGTCTAAGCAGGGATCAACCCGGGTTCAACTCGCCAGGCTTCCCTTTATATAGGTAGATTTTTTTTACCTGCACCATTTAAAAGTTGCTCCAAAGCCAAAAAAGTGTGGACACCTCTGAGTTACACATTTCCAATTCCATTCACTCACCCATCTTCCATAACGAGTTATTCAGTACAGCGTCATGGAGACAATCACAATTACTTATTTTATTTTAGTGAAAAACAAATTTGGAGATCATAAACATTATATGGCAAGCCTCTGTACGTCTGGAAAGCATGCCCGTTAAACATCTGTATATAAACTATTATGCAAACAGCCGTCTGATAAAAACACTGAAGTTTGTATTATACAGATCAACCACTGGGTGGCAGTGATGACCAGATTCGTGGTCATCTGATGGAGCGCCTGGCTGCAGACACTGTCGGTGTGGAGCTCCACAGTAAGCGGAAACACGTGACCTCCACAGTAGGCGGAAACACGTCACCGCCACAGTTCGTGGAAACACCTGATCTGCATAAATTCAGTGGAAACCGCGCAAGTTAGGGTTAGGTTTAGGGTTAGGGTTAGGGTTAGAGTTAGAGTTAGGGTTAGAGTTACGGTTAGGGTTAGGGTTAGAGTTATGGTTAGGGTTAGAGTTAGAGTTAGGGTTAGAGTTAGAGTTAGGGTTAGAGTTAGGGTTAGGGCTCAGCATCATCAACAGTAACAAAAACGCAATTTAGTTTTCGCTGTCAAAAACATTTCTCGTGCGACGTAACTGTGTTTCCGCTTACTGTGGAGCTCCACAGTGGCTGCAGCCAGACCCTTCTCAGGCACCAGGAAATCAGATTCACCGGTTTCGTCACAGGTTCCTGTTTTAATTTCAATATGAGTAATATTTTAGAAGGTAGCATTAGCCTACTGGATCTTAAGTTAACAGTTTGCTATGTTGCTCTAGGATCGATGTTGCACAGGTACAGTGATGCTGGTCAGTCACAGTCCTGGTTTTGCTCATTAAATACAACTTTTTTATTCCTGAACCATGGAAGTCGGAACCACATTGCACACCCACTGTGACTCCCAGCTCAACCTCTTTAACAGACTGGAGATAGCACTTATGTAATCCACTTGCACAATGACAAATAAAAATCCTCGATCCAGATTAATAGGTTATGGCCACAAAAATAGTGAAGTTTCTGTGAAATTTTATCATTGAATATAGTGGTCTATTCCCATCAAACAAGCAAATGCCACAATCGGTAATTAAAGGAAAGACCATCTGACAGTCAACATTAGAACCATCTATCTTTCAACCACGCATGCAGTCCAGGATTCCAAGGGGGGCTGGAGTCTTTCCCAGACTGCATTGGGCAGGGGAACCCTTTTGGCAAACACTAAAGGAGGCTTCATTGCTGAACTTACAGCACTGTCACCACTCAGTGACAGTGACCGATAGCCTGAGTGATCTCAGATGTTACAGATTACGGTTATTTTTATCATTTGCCTTGAGCATTCCCTAGGCAGACACTGAGAGGCCATTAACATCAGAGGTGTTTTATAGCACTGATTTGAAAATGCACTAAATTTTCCCGCCAGATTTTTGAAGGGCAAACACAGGACATGTGTGTCAGCAGTTTCAATAAAATAAAAATCGAGTCAAGTTTTTTTCTGAGGCAGACCTCAGGTGGGCTAAGGACAGGTCATTCCATCATTAGTCTCTCCCCAGTGAGCTGCTCCTCCCCCATCTCACTTACCCAGCGCCTTCTCTGGGGGGGTAGGAATCTGGGAAAGAGAGAGTGCAACAGCTGCAGGTGTGTCAGGACCCGCGATGACACTCCAGACAGGAAGGGGGCGGTGTTACTTCTCGCTCTCCTTGCATGAATAATGATAGTGCCACTCACAGTTTTTAATTATTTACTTCGAAACTTCAGCTTTTCTATTATTAAAAAATCACTTTAAAAAATTGTGCCTGTAGTCAAACCAATTTTAAAAAGTAAAGAAAATTTATATGTTACAGTAATGAGTTAGTAAGACTTACCCAATTTTTGGGCTTTGGTTTTCTTCTTGGTGATGAAAAACCATGAGATTCTGAAAAGGCTGATTAATAAGATTTAATTCTTGAGTCATAAGGGGCAGGCATGTAAGGGACACAATGACACTGAAAACTGGGGGCAGTGTGTGGCTCAAGGGGGTTGGGTCTTATGTCTGTGATCAGAAGGGTGCTGGTTTCAAACTCAGGACTGGCAGAGTGATGTCACTGTGTAACCCTTGAGCAAGGCTCTTAGCCCCCAGTTACCCGAAAGATTGACCGACCCTTTCTCAAATTAAAAGTACATCACTTTGGATAAAAGCATCTGTTAAATAAACAGAAATGTACTTTAATAAAAACCCTGACAGCAATGGAAACTATAGATGTGCTTGCCTGCTATGAAGATGTTTTGACTTTTGTTGTGCGTTTGTGTTGCAATGAAATGTAGCAAAACTGAATGTAAAGCTCACATTTCCGAAAAGATTTTCTTGCACAAATACACTGACATGTTCCTTTTGCACAATAAATAAATGAAATAAAAATTATCATGGGATTTATAAATCAAAATCAAAGTATTTTAAAGTCTTGTCTCATTTGCTCTCAGTCTACCAGGGGTTCCCAAAGTGGCAATAGGCTAATGATTTCCAGAATCAAAACTAAAAAATAAAATAACATGATCCCGTTCACAAGAATAAGCCTCTAATCATCTTGAGCTTCTCTTTGATGTCAATAAGGACCAAGCTGGATTGGGAGATATCATGCATTATAATAAACATGCAAACTACACACACATACGGTGCCATGGCAGAGACTGAAACCCTCGTCCAACAGGTGTGAGACCACAGTGCTAACCATTGCACTACCATGCCACAGGGATTAATAAATTATTATTATTATATGAATTATTCTCATGCATTTTTGGATTATAACATTCATTCATTCATTTGTAAATATCTAGTAAGTCTAAAAATGTTTGCTTTTGTTACATGTTTGACTTTCTGAACATTGCAATGCTGCATTTGGCCATGTACAGGCATGTGACTTAATACATCACTCTAGAGCACACGAAAAAATAAATTAAGCACACATGTCAGTGGCAGAATGCAAGTAAGAGTCATTCACTCGCAACATAAGGTTTCCCGGACCACAGTGCTACTTCTGGGTCTACATAGTCAGAACAAAAAAGTGCCAATTTCTACCTTTGAGGATACAATTACTTGTCACTGCGGATGTACCCTCAAGAGCCTGCCAACTGTACCCTAATAAATGTACCTTTTAATCTAATTAAAGGCACAGAAATGGACTCTGAGGAACATTTTTGTACCATTTGGAGTACATTAACATTGCTAGTACCTTGGGGAACAAAACTGTACCATGGCGGTACCATTTTTTCTAGAAGTGTATACATAAGTGGCATACTGTAGATAAACAAGGTCCACGGTTTAACAACACTGACGCATTGACAGTGTAAAAGCAAGCAATGATGGAACGTATAGAATGCAATAATGCAAGCAGCAAGATGTAGTGCAAATAAAACAAATACATAAAGCATCACAGATAAATAAGGAGTACTTGTAACAGTGTAGTAACGGTTGTACATGGCAGAAAATTACTGGTGTACAGCAGTTAGTATATAGTTCAAATCGGTGGGCAAAGGGACAGCAAGGAGTTCAGAGCCCGGATAGTCATGTGAAAGAAGCTGTTACTGAGTCTAGCAGAACCGGCTCGGATGCTTCAGTACCTCCTGCCAGATGGAAGGGGGATAAAAAGACTAAGGGGAGGGGTGGGGCGGCGTTACAGGTGCACCGTTTCATAAAGGTGATGTTCCGATGATCTTCTTGGCTGCATGCACCATATCTTGTAGGTTCTTGCGGTCAGAGATGTCGCAGTTCCTAAATCAGAAAGTAATGCAGTATGGTCAGGACACTGAATGTGTAAAACGTGGTGAGAATGGGGAGAGGTGACTTTGGGCTGCGGAGGAGAATTCAAATGACATGGGAAGAACATCCAAACTTTACACACACAGTAATGGTGGGATTTAAGACCCAAACCCTAGAGGTTTGAAGCAGTAGTGGTTTATAAATAATTGTGATATATTGCATATTGTTGATTTTTTTTTTGCATTGTGCCCCTGTGTATATTCAAATCCCCAAACCCGACTCAAACTTGCAAGGACAGTGGCCAAAAGCCAAAAAAAATAAAATAAAAAATCCATCGCGAATTAAAACACCCACATATTGCTGTAGTATTTCTTCATGTTAGGATCTCTCCGTTACCTACAGTCTCAGATGAATTTTGCGATGCACGACACAGTGACCCGTCTTGGAATAAAACATTTTCAAAGTGTTTTCGTCCAAGGTAGGACTTAACGTTAAATTAAATTAAATTACATTAGATTAAGTTAAGATTAAAAAATGTACTAATGAGAGCTCACTTTCAACAACGCAGGATATTTTTTTCATTTGGCGACACAACGTAATAATGTAAAGACAAAGGTCTGTTTATTGGGGGGGGGGGCGAATGAAGACAAATTAAATTCTGGGGAATACAAGTTCCCTTTCTTCCTATGCCCTTGCTTTCTTTATATTTTTGTATCGCACAGCTGCAAGCTCCTTCTGACAGATCGCCTTCCTTTATACACGAAACCTGAACCTTCCTGGGACCTCGTGAGAGTTTACTTCCAAGATCTCGCGATATTTCGCTACTCCCGCGATTCGACGCGCCTCTCCCACCTCCCTCTTTCCTGTCCTTCCCAGTTGTTTAGTTAATGGCGGACAGCGAACGGTTATCTACGGCTTTTTTCGCTCTTGACCGGCAAAAAGGGGACCGTTTCGGCGACGGGTACTTAATCTAACCCCTGGGAAGAAATTCTCGAAGGGACAGTCTCGTTTTGACTCGGCTTCTGAAGTTGTCTTCTCCGTAGCCTCCGCGCTAGCCGCGCCGGCGACCGTTACGTTACCTGGGTCGGCGGCCTGGAGACGCCGGGTAGCCATGCAGCTCACCAGACATGTTGTCGTTCCTGCCTCCTGAGATGTACGGATAGGTTTTGCACATATACTTCTGGCTGGGAAAACATGAGAATGACCGTAGATATCCGGCCGAGCTGATTAAATCGCTTGCAGCGAGTTTGTTTGCTTAGCCGGCTGTAGAGAGAAACCGTGCTGTCAAGGCAAGCCGGCTAGTAACGCGGATGTTCCCTTGTTTTTCGCCTCGGTTTTAAAGGATAAAAGGACGTTCTGATATTTCCCTCTTCTTGGTGGCTTCCCCGGCCGGTTATTCAGCCCGAAGCGGTCCGGCCACCGATGACACTTGGGCGTAGAAGCTGTGTGACTGAATGACGCCGCCCCAAGGTTAGTGTCCCCGGTCATAGTACTTATTTTTGTTTATGTCTTCTGGAAATTAAATAAAATGGGACCATATCGAAAATGAAACTCTTTGTTCGGCGTGGTATTTTTTCGCTCTGAGTAGTTTTATTACAGTTATTATAGGATGGTTTTATTAGCCCGGTTATATGGGATGGATACTTTAAAATAGCTGCAGTAAAGTTTTGCGTGTTATTCCTGGTCGTATTCAGCTTGTATGACGCTGTTCTATGGTTTTTACGTGGTCTTGTCTGTTCTGAAAGGACAGGATCGCCTTCTGTCGAGTGTTTTGTCAGGTGACCTGTCACCCGGGACGCCTGTATCAGTGACTCCTGGTTAACTATCGAAAAGCCTGCAGTTCATTAGTCATAGTTTGCATCGGAAGTGTGAGCCTAGTCAAGCCATAATTTATTTTGTTTGTGGTTAGATGAGGGGATCCACCACAAATTCTGTTTAATTGTTTAACTGATAACTGGGTGCAGGGAACATTGCATTCAATAGGAAGTTCGTTTTCCTCGTTCAGTCACATTGAAATGACTAATTCTCACATATATTTTGGATTCTTCGCGTTCTGTACCCTAGTTAGCGCCCCATGAGTGAAGGGCAGGTGGTAAAAGGGTTATCAAGACATTGGATCCGGCATCATGTTAGTGCTATGAAGTCTGTGTGATCAGTTCCATTGCAGGCAAGTAGCTCCCTTCTCCTGGACTTTGGCAGGTGAGTTGCTTGACTCACCCTTTACAGAAATGTCTTTACTAGAAACATACATTATTTATTTGTTCCACTTGCACCCTTGTAGTGGATGACCTGCAGCTTACCAGTTCATACTGTGCTCAGTCTTGTGTATACGTCTTTACTAAACACCTCCCAAGTTTCCCTGACCGTTTCCCTTTGGAACTCAAATTTAGACGCACGGAGAGTTTTTTTATTACTATTATAATTTAATAGATGTGTTGCTGTTGCAGTCAGTCAGCTGCCATGATCTTTGGGTATCTGAAATCATCTTGATAAAACAGGTTGCTTCTCAATGAAGTGGAGGTAATTCAGCTGTGCAAGGCGAGTTATTGCTACATCCCTGAAAGGCTTTGAAAGTAAGAAAAACTATGTTATAATATGGTACATAATGGTAGCTCGTTTGGGTCATGATTCTACAGGCTCTTGTATTGCTGCTGTAGTTGTGCATGGCTGTATGTCTGTTAATATTGATCATACCTTGATAGGGACATAGCGATCTGTGTCTTACTTGCAGTTCAGGGTTATTTTAGGGTTCTGATACCTAGATGGCATGTCTTCTGTGAAATATTCTGAAATTATGAAGTGTGGGAATTTCTCTTTCATATGTGAAAGGTGAATCTTAAGTGTGCAACATTTCCAAGCTAGTGTATTTAAGTGGTAAATGGATGGTTGTATTGTCAGTCTGGTATGTGCTTTGGGGCAGGTTGTGGAATGTAAGGTCCTTGACTTGTTTTGGTGTTAAGTAACCAGGTTACCTGTTTTATAAGATCACATAAGTGTGGCGTTTTCTGTAAATATTTTCATGAATGTCCTGCACTGGATGTTAAGAGGCATTCTTTATTGGTCAGTTGTTAATATAAGAATTAATTGGAAGTTTTATTTAAATTGATGTGGCGAGAGGGTGAATCTGTCTTCGTCATTGGATCAGAATGGAACTCGCATGTCTGCCTGGGCTCTTTTTGTGTACAGTTCCACATCGTTGTCATAGTTGCGTTGCCATGGGGGTTGGCCTTGTGACAGTTAATGGAAAGGAGGTATGAGAAGTGCATTCTCTGTTTTGCTGCCTGGATGTTAAGTAGGTCTCACGTTATTTTGTGGTTGATGGATTTTTCAGGCAAGGAAATGCTCCAGCTTTCTGTGGTTCTGTGAAATATGAGCGCAAAGCAGATTTAATGTTTGCTTTTTTAAGCATTGTCTTTTTTTCCCATTGCTATAAAGAGGTTATGTGTTTATAGTGATGAAATATAGCCTAATTACGCAGTTTAAATTTACTTGTAATATAATATCTTGTATTTTTTATCTGTATTTATTTTTACATTTCTTGAGGATAACTTCTGCTTATAAGTCTCAAAGCCAGTTCTGAAAACACAACCATTTTCATTGTTTTGGTTTCATATTGGGTGGGGTGGGGTTCTCAGCGCTGTGTCATGTTTGTTAGAAGAAAAACTGCATTGATATGACTGGAATGCCTCAGGGTGAAATATACTGCTCCAAAATATGGACTCTCTTCTCCCAGGAATAAGGAACAGAGCCTTCATACTGCATGTTTGCTTATCGGTGTATTGAAGATAACAGCACGCGGGCAGCATTTTCCGGTTAGGCTGCCTGCTATCTTGTCATTTTCCCCTCACTTCGACCTGCCGATTGTCATATGGAGAAACGGGCCCCTTTGTTTTGGCCGCCCTCCCCTTTCTCACTACTTTTCCTTCTGCACTGCATGAACGCCCATGCCTGTTTCGTAACGGGCAGCTTGGCCTCACGTGGGGAGCAAAATAACCCCAGTCAGCATTCTTTTAGGAAGACGCAGGTGCACTGTCAGCCTCTTTCCCTTTCCCACTCCCCTTGTGTGTGTGTGTGTGTGTGTGTATGTATGTGTATGTATGTGCGTGTGCCTGAGTGTGTAAAATGGAACACACATGCATTATTTGCTCTAGACCTAAAATTTGTGTATGTTGGCTGCACAGATTTGAATGGAAAAAGTTGAGATCACTGGGGCCCTCCCGAATGACCTAAAATCAGCTTCCTTGCCTCTCCTGCCCCCACCCCCCATCGCCACCTAGGTGTATAGGAGCAATGTGGAACCGCAAGTTAGCTGGAGTGTCCTGTCCGACGGCGCCGCAGGCTGTTGGAGCAGACACCGGGGGAGGTCAGACCCTTCTCATGTGTCCTCCATGCAGGCGTCGGTCTTGCACGAACAGTTCAGCTTCTGCAGCTTTCTGCTTGCATATGTCTTAGTGTTCTTTGGAGGCTCAAAATGGGTCAGTCGTGAGCTTCCAGAATGCGCACGGGTGCTGTCACGTTGGCTTATTCCTCACCTATAGGCTGTAGTTACTGCTTTACACCGAGGTTTTAGGAAACCCCTCTTTTAAGAGCATTCTGTGGGGTTGGTGGGTGTATGTGCTCAGTGTCTGCATTACAGACACTGCTGGGGCTTCAAACATTCCATTTCCAACTAAACCGTATATGCAAAAACATCCAGTGTCAGCACTGGGAATGTGAAACTTAAAGTGAGCTAAAAAGCTGCTACTGCAATAAGGAGCAGAGAGTGTCAGGCACGGTGCTGCCGCACGTGCTTTCTGCTATACGTGCATGCGTGTGATGAAGAAATGGGACACTGCCGGTGTTACGTTGCCTTTGTGAGACAGACGTCCCTTGGCACAGGTCACTGTGTCCTGTTCCACTGTGACGCAGTCTGTGGGAGGAAACCACTATGCCTGCAGAGGATGTTTACAGTCAGATAGCTTGTATATTTATGGCATTAGTTACATTCTTGCACGTGCTTAAGTGCTGATAGCTTTCCTACAGTAAAGGTTCAGAAGGTTCAATAGTTAGATGATTTCCCCACCCTTGCTGTTTCAGAGCTGTCGTCTGCCTGGAAGAGTCTGAGTCAGACCAAAGCGGCTGTGAGTAAAGATGTTTGATTGCTTGGCCCAGCAGCACGTGCCGTGTTTTGTGTGGTATGAGTTCATTGCCTAAACGCTGTGATATTTGACAGTTAAGTAACCTTGTCCAGCCTTCTGTGCCTTCAGTCATTGTGTCAGTAAGCAATCGGCCGTACACTGCAAGCTCCGCGACTCGCCTTCAAAAAACGCTCGCGAACGTAATCCAGGATGGGCTGCCATCTCTCCTCAGTTACGGCACATCGAAAACCGACTGGAGGCCACCCCTGGCACCACCGTGGCTCTAGATTCACTCATGGACTTGAAGAAGGCCCCCAGCAGCCGCTCCCGGAAGGTCAGCCGCAGAGGTGAGAGCGAGCATTTGTGGTCTGTGATGCCAGTAATAGGTGCTGCTATGGGGTGTTTGCTGAGGTGTTGATAATGTGGTGTTAAGGTGATGTTTATCCACGAGACTGAAATGAAAGCGTAAGCTGCATGCAGCTTTATCAGTCAGTGGCGGTCTCAGTAAAGTTATGTTACGGTGTTTTATTTCTGTCATAACTCAGCTTGCATCGGATATCCTCTGCAAAAGCTATAACCTTTGCTTCCTATTATGCTCCCTGGCAGATGGACGGATGGCTGACCCCGCTCTCTCTAAGCCTGGAGCTCACAGCCGCCGCAGCCCAGAGAAGAGCTCGCGCAGTCCCCTGAGGGCCACCACGCTGGACAGCAATGTCAGGAGGCCCAACTGCGTGGAGTTCAGGGAGCCGCTTGCTTCTTACAGGTCAGTAGTGTGCTTGTGAGAGAGGAATTATCTGGAGTTCTTTGTCAATGGCTCTTAAAATATGATTTGACTTTTATCCGAAGATCACATCTCTTTCCTCACGTCTAGTGTTAGGGTCGATATGACAGACTGACAGACAGACAGACAGACAAATAATTTTAAAAGGAAATTGCAGATTTATGGTAGTAGAACACACACATTTAAAAATAGACATGTAGGCATTACTTGAGGCTTAAACAATAATATTTTAATGCCTGCTTTCAGCCTTAGTAAAATAATGTTATTGAAAACCACCTGCTTTTAATGCATTTCTGTATTTCACCTATTTTATTCACCTTTCAGGAAAAGGCTCTGAGGCAATGAAGTAATACATGTCAAATATTGCAACAACCAAGAGACCATCTCAAAATTTACTCAGGTTTTAGACTCTTCCAAACAGCTCCTCTTTGCTTCGATGACAGCATTGCAGGCTCTTGGCGTTCTTTCAACCAGCTTCCAGATGTAGCCACCTGGAATGCTTCTCTAACAGTCCTGTAGGAGTTTCCACTGGTTCTGGGTGCAAGTTGGCTGCCATGCTCTCAGTCTTCGATCCAACTCATCTCAGATCAGTGGCCTGTACTACGAAGCGAGGTTACTGGCTTATCGGGGTAAATTGTCGGATTTAAGGTAGTCTGTGCAGAATGTAAGTGAATTAATATGAAGTCTATTTAAACTGTGGTACCTTAAATCTGACAAGTTACCCCGATAAGCCAGGTCATCTGTCTATCCATCTTTTTTTTTTAAATTTAGTTTACAAGATGATACTACATAATCTCGGGGTGCACTTACGGTCATCATGCGATGATCATTTTCACAACGTGTGTATTGACTAGTACTGTATGTAAGACTAAAGGCTTGAGAGGTTGACTTTCTGCTGTTGTTGAGTAGACATGCAGTAATCCCATATAAGCATTAGTTTCCAATCAACTTTAAATGTGGCCTTCCAAACTGCAGATGGTCAAATTGCAGGTTTCTGACATGGGGGTAATTCTGCCACTGTTGTTTTGGTGCCTGTCAGTTCCTGCTGCTGTGCCTGTGCTGTGTGAGTGTGTGTTCAGTAGCAGTTACCGTGTGTGGCATTTCCCTCTCAGGGAACCAACCCCGCCCTTGCTGACCCCGTCCCAGCTCGAAGCCCAGACCCTGCTTTCGGAGCTCCCCTCCCTGTATTCTCACGATGCCCAGCTCAGCAGGCTGGTGTACCTGCGGGACACCCGCGACGAGCAGACCCGCCTCTCAGAGAGCATCCTGTCTTCGGCGCTGGACAGCACAGTGGTGCGCTACCTCAACGACCGGTCTGCCCTTGATGCCCTGCGGCAGCCTCGGTGGGAAGGGCCCCCAGAGGCTCCCCAGTCCTCCAGCCCCGGCTCGGCCTCCCGCCGTCTGGAGGGCTTGAGGCGCAGGCAGCCTGACGACAAGCTGGAGAAACTGAAGGAGAGGATCCGGAGGCAGCGTGAGCACCTGGAGGAGGCCGTGGCGGTAGAGGCGAGGATGGGCCACCTTGAGCGCCCCCTGCTGGTCTCCAATGGCCTCGAGAGCACACTGGCCGTCCCCACCGCTAAAGTACGCAAGGTGGCTGCTGCCCCTCCCGCGCCCGTCTACAAAGGTACAGGCATCGTACGGAGGCCTTCTGGCCGGACGCAAAATCTGGGGAAGCCCCCTCGCCTGAACTGAAACGGTTCTGCCTGCTCTCAGGGTTCAACCCCAGTGAGATGAGGATCCGCACGCCCGACGGGAAGCTGTGGCAGGAGGAGGAGCTCCGAAAGGCGAGCGGCGAGATCCACAGGGAGGCGCCGCTGCAGCCGTCAGGTAGGCGCTGGCTGAGGAAACGGGAATGTGCCAGCGGACTCAGTGGGGGGACTGGTTGGGGGGCAAAGCGCGTTGTTCAAATTCAAGCCCTAGCAGGAACAGCTGGGTACCAGAGAGAAACTGGAGTAGATGGATGCCCCTCTCTCAACCCGCCCCCCCCCTTGCCTGACTCTTTCTCTCTCTCCCTCTCTGTCTCTCCCTCTTTCTCTCTCTCCCTCTCTGTCTCTCCCTCTTTCTCTGTCTCTCCCTCTTTCTCTGTCTCTCCCTCTTTCTGTCTCTCCCTCTTTCTCTGTCTCTCCCTCTTTCTCTGTCTCTCCCTCTTTCTCTCTCTCTCTCTCTGTCTCTCCCTCTTTCTCTCTCTCCCTCTCTGTCTCTCCCTCTTTCTCTCTCTCCCTCTCTGTCTCTCCCTCTCTCTCTCTCTCCCTCTCTGTCTCTCCCTCTTTCTCTCTCTCCCTCTCTGTCTCTCCCTCTTTCTCTCGTCCTTAAGGCTGATTTATACTTATGTATCGAGCCTACACCCTGACCTACGCAAGCATTTATACTTGTCCACTAAGTGATGCATACTTTTGGGTGCCACATTTATTGTTTTTCCACCCTGCAATTTATTCAGTTGTTGAATCACATAATGGAAATAGAAAAAAAATGAACAAAGTATCCATTTATCGAGTCCTGGTTGTATTTTTTACCATTCCAAACTTCCCGTAGACAAATTTGGAAACTTGAGCCGCTACCAAGTCAGTTTTTATGCATTTTCCCTTCTATATACTATTCTTACTTTTCTTTCTTGTAAAGTACGATTGAACTTGGAGGTTCCCACTGCAGAGATTTTTAGGGATTCCTAAAGGTTGGTGCTGTAGAGCTGACACCTCAGTGTCTGGTGATTATCTGCTTTAATTGAGGGTTCTGTTTCTCTCTCATAGAAAGCAGAGATATCAAGCCAAAGCCTTCAGGCACAGAGAAGGACAGGCCGAGCGCCAAGCCCGTGAGAAAGACCCACAAGGCGGATTCCAATCCAGGTGTGACCCCTCTACTGTCGGCTCCTGTTCCTCTGTATCCTATGATGGTTTTTGATTTGGTGTGTTTCCTTGTCTGATATGCAAGGGGAAATTTGACTCTTGGCACTTTTTGGGAAAATTTTACCGGGGTAAAGCCAAAGAGTTATTTATGTTGTGTGTCACGTCAGGTGTTCTGTGAAGGCGTTAATGTAGCGCGTCTTTGCTGTGCTGCATGTTTCTGCATAGTACAGATGCCCCTTAATGCCCATCCTGGCCAGCAATGTACAGCAAGCCTCGATTCGTCTCGGTACCATTGAAAATGGACCTGGTGCGTTTTGCAGAAACGGTCGCTATGTGTAGCATGGGAATGCCGGGCCGCCTCCCCTCTTGATGGCGTTTCAGGCTGGCCTTGTCACGCGCGTCCTTTGCTCCTGCAGGCCGTGATAAAAATAGTGCTGTGAAATCTACAGTTACATCCATCGGCCATCAGCTGCTTTTCCGTGTGGATCTGCCGCTCTGAGCGCAGCCTGATTGTGCTGCACACAGAGGACTGGTTTCATCAGTCGAGTTTTAACTGGAATTGATCAGCTTTTCCACAAAGAAAATCTTTTTTTTGACTGAGTTGAAACACTGCAAAATATTCCCCTCCATCCTGCTGAGTATAAGTCAGACTGAAATGCTTAAATGCTTAGGATGCACCTGCCTGTGTAGAGGATCAGTGGGGAGGAGTCTCTTGGTTTCATAGGTTTCTACCAATAACTGACAGCAGTTAATGTTATAAATATACAAGATGTGTATAAAATATAGTACTTTGACACTGTTGTATAGTGCTTTCATACCAAAAAATAATTATATTCCAAAATTCGAAAAAGTAATTTATTTATTTGGGTGGAGTGTCCTTCAGCTTATTTAAACAGAACTCCCCCAAACAATTGGTATCAGTGTCAATAATCAGCTATTGGTATTGGCCAGATTTTTATTGGTACATCTTTTTTTTTTTTTTCTTTTTTCCAACTTTATTTATTGAACATTTTTAAACCAGTAAATCCCGACATACAAAACAGCTCGCATAATTACAAAGGTTGTAATTGTAACAGGTCAAGTTATATATCAAGAACCCACCAAACTCCCTGAACATGAGGCCAGACATAAGCACACACATACACACATACGTATCATTAGCAACGATCAGATATAAAGAACGTAGGAATATAAGGAAAGAAATCAAATAAATAAATAAATAATACGTACTAATAATAGTAATAATAACAATAATAACAAAATAAATAAATAAAACAGGGCAGCAACACTTATTAGTCATTCTCCAAATCAACAGAGTCAGCATAT
>JAODLC010000036.1:22963572-22975921 GCA_026781145.1 Hippopotamyrus pictus | reverse complement strand
CTGCCGGGCGACTCGAATCTGGTGGCGCTGCCGTTGGCCCCGGACAACCGCCGGGTGCTCTGCGGTGCGCCGGAGTACTTCGCCCGCCACGGCAAGCCGACCCACCCGGACGAACTGCAAAAGCACAATTGCCTGCTCTACATGCTGGGAGGGCGCGCCCACGAGCGCTGGCGCTTCAGCGACAGCCGCAGGCAGCACGAGGTGACGGTGCGCGGCGACCGTCTTTGCGACGACGCCGAGGTGGTGCGGCGTTACATCGCCCGGCAGCAGGAGGAGCGCCGCAAGCGACAGCAGGAGGAGAAGCGTGCCGCCAGGGAGGAGGCAGAATGCAGAAGCCGGAGGCTGCGTGAACTGTACCAGCGGCAGCGGGGGGGCGCGTCCCGGGCCCCCGAGGCTCCCGTGCACCGGCGTCTGAGGGAGACCTACACCGAGCTTCTGCGGGAGCAGGCCGGGCCGGAGAGCGGCAGCTCGCGGGTGGGCGGCGGCTCGCGGGTGGGCAGCGGCTCGCGGGTGGGCGGGGCTCACATAGGCATGATAGCCAACCACAGGGCTTCTGTATGCTTTACTCAATACTGCGAGAGTAGCGTGGCAGCAGGGAGACTGCTGTCCACTTAACCAGGAACACCATCCCCAGGCTGCTTATTAAAAAAAGATGGATATATCTGATAAGTCGCAATGCAATCTGGACTCATCTTTTAGGTTCCCGTGGGCAGCCTGTTTAGTGGTCATGTTAAAAAATAAAAACCTCTCCTGAGGTTCTGGGCATTGCCGCCCCGGTCAGGTGATCATCGCTAACTCCCGTTTTTTTTGTCCTTCAGCCGAAGCCGCCATACCAGCCCTCGGGGGAGTCTGACAAGGAGAATAAACGTCTGGACAGGCCACACAGCGCCTCCTCCAGCAGCGACCTTTCCTTGTCGGAGCCTCAGGCCCCTCCTCTCTCCAGGTGAGACCGGCCCGCTCTCTCCCCTTTCAGGTGTCATAAAATTTTGTGCGTTTGCTGAGCAGCAACTGTCCTGAAATACAGTGCTGTCCGTACGCATTTGGACAGTGTTTCTTGTGGCTTTGTAACCCATCACAATGTATTCAAAGTGAAACACTCAGGTCCCTTAAAGTGGGGCATTTATGTATGTAAATTTGGTTGTAATTCTTGTACAGTTCACCCAGTATAGCTAATTGAATTTGATAGTCTGCACTTTAAACATATGTTTAATTTCATAGTCGTTGTGGTCAGAGCCAAAATTATAATAACGTCACTGTCCAAATCCTTATGGTCTGCACTGTAGTTTGTGTATCATGGGCGTTTTTGAAACTCCTGCGGGTGTGCGTTTTAGCTGTGAGGGAACGTTACAGGAACATTGCGGAGAACATTTAAAGTGATATGAAAGCAAAGCTCCAGGGTCTTCACGTGGGAGACGCATTTCCAGGTCATTTCCACTTTGGTGGCTTCACTATGAATGCAAATGCGTTTACAGCCCTGCCGCTCGCATAAACGTCGCGTTGCCGTCTTTTCTGGCTGAATATCTGTGATGTATGTTATACGCCTGTTGTTTTTTATAAAGTCCCTAACATTCAGCCCACCAAGGTCTGAGTTTAACCTTGTCCAGTTACTTGTTCTGTAAGACCTGCAGTCACAGACAAGAAGTGCTTGAGGAAGTAGAAGGGTTTAGCACGTGAAAGCTGCACCTGTGAGTTTGCTCTCAGCTATGTCAATTACAATGCATGCTGGGTCATGTGTGCCGTTTATTGTGAGAGTGAGTTAACTCTGTGATTGAGGCAATGCTTTTTGTGAACACATGAGTAATAGTTGGGGGGCTGGGGGGATTACATTTCCTTTTATGATGCAGAGCATATAACAGATGGATTTTCTCTGAGGTGACTGTTGTGTGCAGGAAGGCGTGTTAGGTGCTGATCTGTTAGGGAGGTTTTTGTGGGTTTCAGAAGTCGTCAGCCTGAAACCCTTAAAGACTGAGTCACACAACAAGTGGCGTTAGAGGGAATCTGTGGTCTTAGCACAAGACATGACCATTTTACTGGGGAATGACTTACACGCATGTGCAAAATAAGGGAAAGATTCAAAACAGAAAGACGCAGGAGGCTGTGAAGTGATGTGAAATCTTGCTGATCTGGCAGCCTTAGCCCGTGGAGCTTGTGTGTTTCCATGTAAAGTGCACGAGCATGCTGGGGGTTTGTTTCGGTGCATGAAACACGTCAGGACTTCAGTGTGAAGTGAGCAAGGAATGTGCTGCGGGAGTGGCCCTGAAACAGGAACTTTACTGATTCTTTGATGTTAGAATGTTTTTATTTTCCGTTTATTGCCTTTATTGTCATGTTTGGTCTTTACTAAAAGAAAATCGGGCTCAATAGGAATGCCATTACCTGTGTTCCTGCATCTTCTTTCACAGGGAGGACCTGGGGGTCGGAGTGGCCTGGATGCAGCAAGACTGCATGAGAGCGACTCTCAAAGGTGGCGGCTCGCTGTCGCCCCCTACAGGGCCGACGGGGCACCTCCTCAGCCAGCTGCTGAGCTTGGAAGCAGGCATGTCGGGGCAGAAGAGGCAGAACCAGCATCCCACCCTAACCGATGGGCTGAGCGAGAGCAAGCAGAGCCGCATCGAAGCCCTGAAGGCCACGGCCGCGTCCCTGTCCAGCCGCATCGAGACGGAAGCCCGCAAGCTGGCCCTGGCTGGGGCGGCCTACGGCTCCGGCAAGGAGGCGGACGTGGGGCCGCCGGCACAGACCGACGAGCGCTGGGCCAAGCCGGGGAGCCCGCCCGTCCGTGACGGCGGAGAGCCGCTGCTGGGCGCCGGGATCGACGTCCCCGATGGCGCTCTCCCCGGTGTGGGCAATCTGCACGACTTCATGAACGTGGGCAAGAAGGTCGGCGAGAGCAGCAGGCCTCTGGCTGGCACGCACTGGCAGACGCCCGCCGCCGGGCAGCCGGCGAGCCCCCGCGCCTCCAGCGACTGCTCCATCAGCGAGGGCCCACTGCTTAGCGAGGGCAGCCTGTCCGAGGGCCCCGGTAGCGAGGGCAGCCCCGGGGCCGCGGAGCCCCTCGCCTTCCGAGACTTCTGCGCCGCTGAGGTGGACGCCATCGAGGCGCTGGGTCACCTCCGGAGAGAGACCCAGAAGCAGCACTCCACGGAGGGCAGGGGTCCCTGGGAGGAGCTGGCCCGCGGCAGCCCACACAGCGTCATCAACATCTTCACCAAGCAGCTATGGGGCCACAGCAAAGGTCAGTTTCTGCAAGGCCTTTGGTGGGGGGATTCCGAAACGCTTTTTAAACCTGCTGAACACTTACTGTTTGTTACTCTTGCCACTTTTATTCGTTTTGAGTCACTGCTGGTTACACCTGCCAGCTGCTTACTTTTCCACCATTCTTCTCTCCTTACTGCAGCCTTTGAGGAGAAGGTAGAGAGGACCTCCTCGCCTTCACTTCCCACTGCATCTGCCGGGTATGAGGACGACTTCGTCTCCGGCCCTTGCAGCGGGGGCAGCAGCCGGTCCGGGAAGAGAGCAAACTCCGGGCTCAGGTGGGGGGGACCTCTTTACGGGGAGGGACTCTGTGTGTTCTGCTGGAGGGGAGTAGTGAGCACGACATCAAAGATCTGAAAGAATCTGCGCTACAACTCTGGGAGTCGTTATCCTGGCTTTTCCACCAGGTGGAGCTGTTGGCACATGAGTGCAGTACCTGCCTGTACCAGAGGAGTCTTCTTTAATGATCCCTTTGATTTGCGTCTTTGTTTGGCTATTGCACTGACACCAGGTTATCATTTCCAGCAGCATCAGCGGGATCCACAGTCCCCACGATGAGCCTCTGAGCCGGAGGTCTCCCTTTGACATCCGGACCCCGGGCTCCCACTCTCATCGCTCCCTGGGCTCCACGCCACTGTCATCACCATGCTCAGCAGCTTCTGTCCACAAGAGAGGTGACTCCCTGCACTCTGTGCTGTGACAGGCTGTGCATGACTGTGAAAACATGTATTAGTCCCCTGCTATACTATAGGTCCAGTATATGGTCCTTTCTGTGCACTAAGCTATGGTTCCCCTCCACTGGTCCTGAAGAGAGCGCTCTGGAGCAGACCCTGGTGGAGAAGCAGAGACAGTCCTCCGATCTCTCCGAGAATCAGTCACAGGACTCCAGCAGGGGATCCCTGGGACGGGGCTCAGCCCCGGGTGTGGGGCACAGCATGGACTCGGACGGCACACTGCGCAGCTTCTCGGGCCTGTCCCCGCTCAGGTGGGGGTGCTCGGGGCTCGCTGGGACCAGGACCGGGGTACTGCTCAAGAGGGGAGGTCCCCAGTTTAACGCTTTATTCTCTGCCAGTGCTGGTGTTGCTCTTAACAGTATTTTGAGCAGCCGTCACAGAAACCACAAAGCAGACACGTGTGCAATTTCTCCATTGTGAGCTATGCTCACTTCTCCTCATATCTCGTGTCGTGCATTAAAAGACACCGCTTTAAGGATGAGCTGCTATCAAGAGGTTTTGGTAAGTTTTAAAAGCAGCGGTGTGTTAAAAAATAAATTTCAAGGAAGTTATTTGTACCTCACGCTTGACAAACAATACAGTTGTGAAAATCACATACTATCAATTTTAAACATTTACACACAGCCATTCTGGCTTAATGCACCTTGCGTCCCTCACACCTTAGCTTCATTACTTGATAAATCGTGACCTTATATTGCTGTGTCCCCTTTTATTGAGAATGATGTACATACTGTATTTGGATGCCGCAGAAAATGTTTAAGGGAGATGAGTTGTACAAGATCAGGTTGTTGTACAAGATGTACTTTATTATTTTACTACTTTTAACAGCAAAATGTAGTTGATTTTATCTGCTATAGTAAGAAGTACAGTACTTTGTTTACTGATTGTCATGAGCCTTTGTTTTCTTCTCAGCGAAAAGAGTCATTTGTAAAGCCTGATTGTGCTGAAGAGGTTTAGGTAAAGAGTTAAGAACCGATATGTTGGGATCAGCACTTATGAGTGAAAACACTTGTGTTGTAATTGATGTGGTCCAGGCTTCCATGCTGGGCGTGGGAGGAGAGCTGGGGGTGGGCTGGGCGGTGGGGGGAGAAACACAGGCTCCATTGTATTTAATGCCAGGCACTCAGGCTCTCTAACGCTGCAGTTCTGACCTCACGCCAGCAGGGGGTTTGTTTACCTGTGACTGCGTTTGGGACCAGGTTACAAATTCTTGTCATTCTTTACTGTCTGTCAAAAAATAAAGCAGCATATTTATCTGAGTAGCTCACACTTTGGTTAAGGTAACCTGTGTGACTCCCAGGCTGTTAATAAAACCACAGTACTCACCCAGTCTGCTGTGACCTGTGCGTACTGGGTGCCTGAGGTCTCTGTCTCTTCCTGGTGTTTCCCAGTCCAGGGCCCCGTGTTTGTTCCTGCTCATCCTCTTTGTGGCATCTCCTGCTTGGCTCCCCGCGTTTGGGCATTTTGAATCCTTTTCCCATTCGGTTTTCAGCATTTTCGCCATCAGACGTGTGCCATCAGTATTCAGTTTGTCTTCCTGTTTCATACGTCGTTTGCAGCTGCAGATCCTCCCAGCTGTGATACCGTGGTCTCTGTGCTCTGCATCTCTTCACCTTCACGCCCTTAGTGATGCGAGTGCTCTTGCTGTGTCTGCAGCTCGGGCTCCGACAGCACGGGGTCCCCCAGGAGCCCAGCACCCTCCTCGTCCGCATCTCCGCAGAAGACGACGCCGGACGCCATCGCCTCGGCTCAGATCGACTGCCGCAAGGCCTCCTCGCCACAGCCCTCCGCCGCTGGCTGGCCTTCAGCGCCATCTCCTCACTCGGGCCAGTCCACCCGGCCTGGGGCGGGGGGCAGTGTGGAGCCTGGGGTCACAGGTGGGGTCTGGCGGGGTGGGGGTGTCTATGTCACGCGCGGTCACACTGGGTATTTTGCTCACACATCAGGTTAAGTTACATATTCTGCTCAGATCACTGAATGTTGGCACTAACTGCTTTTTAAGTTCCAATGACAAGCTGCTGATTGAGGATGATCTGCGTCCCTCTAAGGTGGCTTGTTGGTCCCGTCCCTGCATGGGTGTTCATCGTGGTCTTAGTCTGAAATGAATAGATGGCTCTGCTGAAGATACAGGAGCCAGGCTGTACTCTGGGGTCGTTGTGATTTAGTACAGTTAGGCTATATTTAGGGTACGGCCCTGAAGTGATCCTAGAGGTTTATTACAGCAAAAATAGGCTGTGCTGTGATATTGGGATTCATGGTTCTGCTGTGTGTGTTCTGATGGTACTCTGTATTAGATAATCCTACGTGACCAGAGCAGGGTACTGGGCCCTTAATTAGGCTCACGCCTGTTTCAGTTTGTTTTGAGAGGTTGCACTGGTAGGGGTGACACTACCTGGACGGAATGATGTTTGCTGCCTAAATGAAGCGGCCAAGATGGCAGTGCCTTTTGCCATGCACTTACTGTTACTTACTGTGTTTTTGCCTCACTCCCCGACCCGCCAGGTGCCCACTAACTGCTCCCGCCTCGTTCTCTTCTCCCCAGCTGCCCCCCCCAGTGAGCCTCAGTACCCCCCAGCTGCACTGCAGCAGCGCATGTCTGCCGAACTCAACTACCTGGAGGCCATGGAGGAGTCAGTGCGGCAGCTAGCCGCCGCGGAGCACCTGAGGGCCGTGGGCCTGGCCCAGCAGGAGGGCGTGTCGCTGGCCCACATCCTCAAGGTGGGCTCCACGTGCCGCACTCTCTCCGCACGCCGCCCTTTACTCCTCGTTCCTCTCACTCCCCTTTAAAATCCGCACCTCCACAGACTCAGCAGCAAAGGCACGAACAGGAGCTCCTTCGGCTGAAGCTGAAGGCCGAGCAGGAGGAGCTGGAGAGCAGGAGGCAGCTGGAGGAGACGCGGCAGCGAGCCGCACGGGTACGCCAGCGATACGCCGCCCCCCCCACCCCGTCCGTGGGTGCCCGAGTCTGCCGTGCTCACCGTTCCCTGTCCTCCACCTCCCAGGCCCACACCGAGCTGCAGGAGAACATGGCGAGATCACAGCAGGTGTCACTGGAGGGCCTGCAGGATTCAGCCAGGAGGATGGTGGGCCAGCAGGCGGACGCGGCAGCGCGCCACATCAGAGAGGTGCCACCCGCCCCTCAAGCTGCATGCCGCTTTGTGCCACTCCGGCCGGCCCCTGATAGGCTCAGCAACCGGGCCTCCGCTGTCTTGCAGATGACCGAGCTGGCACGCTCGCAGATCGCACAGGCTCTCGACGTACCCCCCACGCCTTCCGCTTCTCTGCCCGGCCAGCAGAGGGAGCAGCGACAGCAGCACCCAGCAGCGACCAAGTCGCCCCCGCCTCGCCCCGCTTCTGACAGGTGACTGCCGACAGCTGGCGTTACCCATGCAAAGCCTTAGTGCTTCAGCGCACAGCCAGCTGACATGAGGTCCTTCTGCACAGGAGGCGTGAGAGCTCTCCTGAGAGACGTCGGTTGGAGGATGCTTCTGGGACGCCGGGGCTCAGGTAGGGTCCACCGGTCCCCTTCCTGTCTCTGCATCCTTTAACTTACATCTTCATCTTCATCTGAGCTGTCTTCATGTCCCCTCTGTCACCAGCAGGGGCAGCAGCACGCAGGAGAGTCCATCCCTGTCGTCATGTGACAAGTTGGCAATCGTCAAACCGGTCAGGGAGGAGAAGAACAGCACCTCAGTGGAGGAGGAGGGTCACACGGCTGCGGACGATTCGCTGTGCAGCAACAGCGGCCCCTCTCTGCTGGACGAGAAGGGTGAGCGGGCTAGGTTTAGGATCCCTTAGGGTCCATATTCACTTTTAACTCTTACTGACAACCCCCCCCCCCCCCCCCCTCCCCTCAGCAGACAACACCTCCGTCGCCACAGAGTACTCCCTGAAGTTTGACGAGTCCATGACGGAGGACGACATCGAGGAGCGTTCCTTCCGCTCATTGCTGCCCTCCGAGTCGCATCGGCGCGTCACCATGGAGCAGAAGCGTGGCTCCCACGAGGAATCTGAGGAGGAGGCCAACCGGGAGAAATCCAGGGAGCTGGACACCAGCAAGGTGGCTGCCCCCCCTCGCTCCCCTGAGCCATCCTGCAGCCTGTGTCCTCTAAACCCCCCTGGAGCTCTGTGTGTGTCTCTCAGCTCTGAACGGCGAGGACCTTTGCCCTAAGTACCATGTTTAAGGGCAGCGCCGGGTAGTTCCCGCTCTGGGTGTTGTTTACTATGTGCTGCGCTTATTCAGACGCTGAGTCATTGAGGCTGATGTTTTGGGCGTGTGTCCGTCACTAAACAAACTCTAATGATGGTCATTTAAAACCGACTCCACCAGGAACCGTCCACCTCTCCTTCCAGTCATCTCCATTCAGGGGATGCCTCTCCAAAACGCCCTGGAAATGTGCTGGCACACTCCGGGAGGAAAATGGGAGCCTGTATTGCACCCTGTCCCCACCCGCGCCCCCAGTGCGTCCCCTGTTAGAGCTCGGGCAGCCATTTATGTTAATTTATAGAATTTAATCCAAAGTGACTGAGTTTATGTAATACGTGTAATAAATACACAGTGCGGTGTAGAAAGGCAGCACCAGAGTGTGCCGTGTGTCAGTAACTCACTGCCGCTCCTCGCAGGATGGTGTCAAGCCCTTCTCCAGCGGCCAGAACAGCTTCTCCCGCTTCACCATGGACATGGTGCGGCAGTACATGACGGAGGAGGAGGTGCGGGCACAGCACCAGAGCTCCCTGCTGCGGCTCCGCGAGAAGGCGCTCAAGGACAAGACCAGGGCCGAGCTGGCCTGGCTGGAGCACCAGAAGAGGCACGCTGCCTGCCTGTCTGTCACTGCCTGTCTGTCACTGCCTGTCTGTCACTGCCTGTCTGTCACTGCCTGTCTGTCACTGCCTGTCTGCCTGTCTCTGCCTGTCTGTCTCTGTCTGTCACTGCCTGTCTGTCACTGCCTGTCTGTCACTGCCTGTCTGTCTCTGTCTGTCTGTCTCTGCCTGTCTGTCACTGCCTGTCTGTCTCTGTCTGTCTGTCTCTGTCTGCCTGTCTCTGCCTGTCTGTCACTGCCTGTCTGTCACTGCCTGTCTGTCTCTGTCTGTCTGTCTCTGCCTGCCTGTCTCTGCCTGCCTGTCTCTGCCTGTCTGTCTGTCTCTGCCTGCCTCTCTGTCTGTCTCTGCCTGTCTGTCTCTGCCTGTCTGTCTGTCTGTCTCTGCCTGTCTGTCTGTCTGTCTCTGCCTGTCTGTCTGTCTCTGCCTGTCTGTCTCTGCCTGTCTGTCTCTGCCTGTCTGTCTGTCTCTGCCTGCCTGTCTGTCTGTCTCTGCCTGTCTGTCTGTCTGTCTCTGCCTGTCTGTCTGTCTCTGCCTGTCTTTCCGTGAGTGAGTGAGAGAGAGACAGGGAGTGTCTGCTAGCCTGTAATATCCCCCCAGGTTCTGGGATTGGGTCCCAGGCTGGTTTTACTGAAAACAGGCAAACTGATGGATTAAGAATGAGTGTGATTTAATATCACATGCTGTTTCGTTGGACGTTTGTAAGGTCGTTTTCTTAACGCAGGAGGCTGAGGGATAAGGGGGAGGATGACATGATGCCACCCCTGCGTAAGCGACAGAGGGGCCTTCTGCTGAAACTGCAGCAGGAGCAGGTAGGTGCGCACCCCACCCACACCCCCATCCCCGGCTCCGCCCCCCTCCGTGCTCACGGCCCCTCGGCCCATAGGCGGAGATCAAGCGACTGCAGGAGGCCAACAGGGCGGCGCGGAGGGAGAGGCAGCTGCTCCTGAAGCAGCAGGAGGAGATCGAGAGGATGCGGCACAGCACCATGCGTTTGAGGGAGCGCCTCAAGTCCGCGGGGGAGGCCAACGAGGTAAAGTGTCTGCTGGTGGCCAGCATTGGGAGAGCCGTCATTCTCTCCTCATGTAGTAGAGCAGGGGTGTCAAACTCCAGTCTTGGGGGGCCGGAGCCCTGCCTAGTTTTCGGGTTACCCTCATTTAACACACCTGATTCAACTCCTTGTGCTAGTTACAGCACAGCACAGCACTTGAGCTGAATCATTTATGGTGGAACGGGGAAAGCTCAGGGAACTGAGCTACACAGGGCTCCAGGACTGGAGTCTGACACCCCTGGTGTGGAAGTCAAGACCCTACCACCTTCACTCTCCCCCCCCCCCCCCACTTCACAGGACGCCACCGTCTCGGAGACAGCCGACGAGGCAGCTGTCCCCAGCCTGAGTGTGACGGACCTGGACACACGCAGCCCCTCTCCGGTCTCCGTCTCAGGGAGCGAGACCAGCAGCATCATGCAGAAGCTGAAGAAAATGCGATGCCACTTGGATGAGAAGTACGCCCCCCGCCCCCCACCCCCCACCCCCAAACGCTGTTTCCACCACGGTGACCCTGTCTCACTGCTCCTTGGGGTTTCCTGTGTCAGCCAGTAGCTCTTATGTCCGTGTGTCTCTCAGGAAAGCTCTAATGCTGCTGTGCTCCTTTCCTGAGCTTTGGAATTACTGTCGCTAACCCTAATCCTCAGTGTCATTCCCAACTAACACCCATAATCTCCATGTCATTACAGACTTACAGCTGTGCTTCTCCAATTGAGGTCTAATTGCACTGATATAAGGGCTACTTAGGAGTGACAGCCTTTCTCCAATTCAAACAAGGATGCCATTTCCTTATAAGTAAGGCTGAGATGACGATACAACATTAAAGTTGGACTGGCAGTAGGAGGCGCCAGAGCGCTGGCAGGATAGCGTATGTAATGCTGAGCGGCACCATGGGGGATGGGCCGGCATGCTGGGCGCTCTGGGCATGTGCATGGGGGCCTGCCTGTTCTCAGGGTGATTTTACTGATGCCATAGTCATTGGGGCTCTTTTGGGGCATAAACACTTCGCAGTGTTCAGTCAGTAAACAGAAAAAATGTCTCGGTAGGAAATCTTTATTATTCAGAAATTAATTCTGCGGGATTCCCCTGACTAAGGGATCCACACTATTGGCAGGTTTAATACTGCTTTTAGGGTTTAATTCATGCTCTACAATTAGCATGAGGCATTGTTTACATCTTACATCACACAGGCGACAGCGCAGAGCCCAGTGGCTGGTGTCTTATTGACCGAAAGTCAGGCCTCTCGCCCTGGAGGCCGGCGCAAAGAAACGCTGGCAGGTCACCTCAGCCTTAATTATAAAGCACCCCATCTTGCCGCTCGTGGAGAGCGGGACCCACGCCATGCCGTCCTCAGCGCTCTCATCGTGCTCTCAAAGCCCCATTGTTTGCCGCAGAAACAGGGCGCACAGCCCCCTGCGTGCCGGGTGGGGGGAGGGGCGGGACCACGCCTGCGAATACGAGCATGCTCCATGCGGCGCCCCGGAGCACGGTGACGCAGCCCCCGGAGCCTTTTTGCAGGTTTCAGGGGGGTGGCTCTGGTCCTGGTCATTTTAATGGGACTCTGTGTGTACCTAACACTGCCATGAACGTGCACTGTGCCTATTCATGTCCATTGATAACTTGTTCATTTTTACACCAGCGACCAGCAGGGGGCGTGACTGTAACTCTGCAGGTTCCCTGCAGAGCTCAGGCATCCTCATAACCTGCATTTCCTGCTGTACATCACTTGCGACCCGCTTTTAGCCGTTTGTCCTGGTCTTACTTGGACAAGGATCAGGAGAAACGGCAGCGTTCCTGGGGTGGAAGGGCATGCTTTCCCCTCTGTGGGCGTTTCATTCCATCCTTAAAATATGGTTCTTATCTGCTTAAGCTGTTTTTTCATTTTTATTCCAGTCCATTTTAAGTTGGTTGAGGGTGAAACTAAGCTGTTGTTACTACCTGTTCAGGACTTGAATGTGCTGTGTGCCTCAGTTAGATGTGCTAATCAAACTTTTATCACACATGCTACATACCGGGTTAATGGTGCGCACACACGTGCATTGTGGTGCCATCTTCCCTGAGTCACGCCGTGTGGTGAAAAGGGAAACGTTCAAATGCAGTAAATCTCATGTTTACTCACTCTTCTCTCCCCTCCCCTGTTCTCTGTGGTTTTCACACCATCCTTGATCCTCTGTCCCCCATCGGTTTCTGCTCCTCATGTTTCTGCTCCCCTCTCCCCTGCTTTATTTTGTAGACACTGCTCTCCTGTCCACTACTTCTTCTCTGTATTTACGGCTCACCACTGGGCCTCTCTCAGTGTCTGTTTCCCCAACCTCCATCCCAAATTCCAGCAGTTTATCTACAGCCAGTTGGTCAGGTACAGTGCCCACACCTCTTCTGGTGCCTTGTCGGCTCCTGCCCGCTGTCCCATGGAGCATGCTCTCATTCTGCCCCCGCGGGGAGGCGGGTGGAAGTGGCGGGAGGGAGGGGTGGTGTTGCTGGGGAGCTCTCGGGGGAG
>JAODLC010000036.1:22949022-22960427 GCA_026781145.1 Hippopotamyrus pictus | reverse complement strand
CTCCCCCCCCCCCCCCCCCCCCCCCCCACATGAGGGACATTTTTGCAGTTAGATTAGTTTGTTTTGTTTCTCATATTGTTTTTAGTGCTACAATGACTTCATTCAGAAGACCAAAGCCGACCTCAGTAAAGACCTGGAGGCGACGCCCACAGCTAAACCTCAGATTAAAGCCCCCACTTCAGCCACAGAGAAGCCGCGCATCAAACCCCCCCACATGCAGAGGTAACAGGCGGGAAGCCGGGCTGCTGCCCTGTGTTTGTATATGACCGTGAGCCTGACAGGTCACTATATTTCATCGTCCCCCTACAGGCCAGAAACAAGAAAAAACTGGAACATTGTCAAAGAATCCGAGAAGGAAAAGAAAGGTCAGGCCTCCCGACGAGCATGATTTAATTCCAGCTGCTGTTTTAGGACGTGTTTCCCTCATATTTTCACTAACAGGAAGAATGAAGCATTTCGGTATATTTGTTAATGCAGTGTGTTGTCATTTGGACAGTATTTGATTTTTTTTTTTTTTTTTCCCCCCCAAAACTTTAGATGACTTCACACAATCTGACCACAATAAATTTACACCTATTCCGAAAGAGAGATCCCTGGATGAAAGTCCCCCGGCACTGACTCCAACTCCAGTGCTGGGAAGTCCTGAGCACCTCGATAGTTTAAAGGGCCATGTTTCATCTGAACTCCTGTCGACGTCTGTCCAAGCCGCCAGGCTGCTGCCCATGGACTCTGGAGAGGAGAGCGTTGTGAGCGTTGTTTCCAGTCAAAGGTCAGAGGTGGAAGAAGAGCTGGAACAACTGAATTCAGACGAGTCAGCGGGTAGAAGTTTTCACTCCCTGAAACTGGACCAAGAGATCTCACCTACTGATCAACAGCAGGACTCGCTGAAGGAAGATCACTCTGTAAAATGCAGTGAGCATGAGAAGGGCCTCCACATCAGTGAAGAAATGAAGGGAGGAGAGACCCTTGAGGACGAAGATCTTATGTCTAGCAGTTGGCAGCCTGATAGATCTGTTGCTGAGGAGCCCAAGGACCAGCAGCTGCCTGAGAAAGAGACTTCTAACAAAGAAGATTTGTACACCCCGCATCATCTGTCACCAGTGGAGGAGGATCTAAGTACTACGGCGGAGGTGTGTGTGGACAGCTATCATGATGATTTTGAATCATCAGTGGAGTCTGCACCACAGGAAGGTTATATGGGCTCTGCAGATCCAGAGAAGTGTCTTTATAGCAAGTCTCCCACATTTAGCAGTGAGGAAGAAATTAGTGAAGAGCTTCTTGCAAAACTCACCTCTGCCAGTGAAACTTCCCATTCTGAGAAACTTCTAGGTTTACAGGCCGAAGTAGAGGACTCCAAAGAAATAGTGCCAGTGGTTAAGGATGGGCCCCGAAGTCCTGAGCTGTTCCCACCAAGTTCTCCTCCCCCCTCAGAAACTGTGGATACGATGCCTGATTTTAACATTGGAGACCGGGTCCTGGTGAGCAACGTGCAACCTGGAACACTTCGGTTCAAAGGGCCGACCAGCTTCGCAAAGGGCTTCTGGGCAGGCGTGGAACTGGACAAGTCTGAGGGGAGTAATAATGGGACCTATGGTGGGGTGGTGTACTTTGAGTGCGAGGAAGGCCATGGCATCTTTGCTCCACCTGACAAGGTATCACTGCTGTCTGAGAAATCTGAGGTTTTTGTGGACACCACTGAAGATGAAGACTCCTCCTTTGATGACCAGTTTGATGACGAGTCCAAGAAGAAGCACACAGAAGCCGAAGATCTGTCTAAGCTGAGAACTTCGCAGGTCACAAGACAGTCCAGGGGAAGCGGTCAGTCAGGAGATGGGGCACCCCCTGACTCCAGTGAAGCCTTGAAAAAGCAAGATGTATCCGATAAAGACCCGATTTTACAGTCTGGTAAATTTGACCTGAGTGACCTCAAATTAAACACTAATAACAAAATTAATGGGACGCAGCATCTGACACCTAACGGAACAAGCAGGAATATCATCTTGGAGCTGGAAGATGCCACAACCGGTGACTTTGACCTGTTAATTACAGAAGTAGGAAAGCAAGAAATAGAAAAGGCCTCCACCCCATTACTGGATCTTCTGACTAAAGAGAAAGAGACTTTGGAAGCCCAACAAAATGAAAAGTTTGATGCAGAGAAAAGGTTTGACAAGCAAAACGTTAGCTCTCTCACTGATAAACTGCTCAACAACTTTGTGTCTGATGCCATTAGGCAGTTCCAAAAGATCAGAAACAATAAAAATGAGAAGATATTGGCTTCCAATCAGTTAAAAGGAAATGACGAGGGCAGAACTGACCTTAAAGAGTTGTCCCCAAACCATGTCACCACCTGCAATGCTCAACTGGAGAATTTACCCAATTTCATAGAAGATGGGCAGGAGGAGCTTTCCTCCCCAGAACTCAGCATTCGTCCGGTGAGTCTAGATCCTCAACCATCTCCTAATCTTTGCTGTCTAGATAAACAAAGGGAGAAAAATCACTTATAGACTGTTGGTTTCTAAACATGTATGGTTTGGGCCATCAGTTTGGGCCTTTTCTGTTTCCCTCACCTTTCAAACATGATACATCAGGTAAATGAATAAACCAATGGCCCAATAACAAACCTCTGCAAGGGGAGAGCCATCAGTACGACACCCCCCCCCCCCAATGATATTGACACGTATCCAAAGACCTCTGTTTAGATTTTCTATGGTCTGATATCAAAGTACAAAGGTTAAGCAAATCCAAAGCATTTTTCATCCTTGCAGAGGCATTTGCTAAACTGAAACCCTTTTTTCTGGTCATTGTCTTTGCTGTTAGTGAACAAATTCATTGCTTGTTGATTACATGCACGTTTGAAGATAAATTTATACTGTGTGGCTTCAGTATTTGATCACCTTGTGTTGGAAAGATGGATTCCAACTGTTCTTGACATGCTTGATCCATAAAAGCCTCTAATAAAATCCCCCCCACACAGGAAAGCCCTGTGTTGGGTATTAGTGGTAAGGAGGAGCTGGCCAAACGTCTGGCAGTATTGGAGCTGAACCGGGAGCTACTGGATGATTTTGGGGAAGAGCAGGACTGGTTCGATGAGGATTTTGGCCTCAGTTCCCGCAAGGAACAGCAGAAGCGGCAGCGACAGGAGCCGGCACCTCCAGGCCTCGAGGGAACGGAGCAGGCCAAGGTCCCGGCCAAATCCGAGCCCCCCCAGCAAGCCAAGCTCCAGGAGGAGCCGGTCATGGTGGTATCACACAGCGCTCCTGAGGTGGAACAGCTCGTGAGCGCTGCCACTCAGGTGATTTGGAGCAGCTGTGGCCTGGGCCGCGGTCTGCAGAGTCTGGTTGGAATAGCTCCACCACATGCCCCTGAAGATTACCTAGGCTATAGTAACCAGGAGCAGGACATGGTGCATCTCAGCAAGCGCAGCTATAGACAGGTGAGACCTGCTGGGATGCATGGGAAGTCCTTAAGTGGTCATTCTGTTCACTACCCATCAACAATTGGTCAGTGACCATTTTGTCATTTTATTGACCATGGGTCTCTACTGATATTGACGTTTGTCACTAGTTAAATGTATACTAGTCATAGAATTAAGTGTCAGTCCCACTGCCTAAGATGGAAAATAAAGTAATTTACCCCACACTACAAGAGCTTCTAGGCAAACACCTTGTGCTTGAAGCCAGATATATGTGGGATGTAAATGAAGTGGTAGATATGTGTCCAAATAATAAAAAAAACTCCTTTTCTTTTTTTAGACTGTGTTTGACCTGACGTGGGAGATCATCCAGGAGATCTTCTCAGAGAATATAGATGTCCATCCGCCCCAATGGGCAAAACCAAGACGTCTGAGTTCCTTGTACTTCCGCCGGGTGAAATGTCCTGCCAACATTGCAGAAGTCCAGGTGTGTCACCTGATCTGCCTATTTTGCCCTGTTGTGGCCATCTGTCCGTTCACTTGTTTGTCATGTTAAACTACATTGTCCCCCTTCATGCAGACCTTTGTCACCGCTGAAGTATTAAAACTGTTGGGTTTAATGAAAGACCAGAACCAGAAGACAGACTGGCAAAAAATGCTGAAATTTGGGCGGAAGAAGCGTGACAGAGTGGATCATATTCTGGTAATGAGCTGCTATTTTGAGATTAATGCTTATAGGCCACTTCAGACATTAATGTCATGGCTATACCTTCAGTTCCTCATGAGCAAGGCATGTAAAGAATGTTTTCTTAAGCAGAACAATTTGTTCTAAAGTACCAAACTTCTGTTATTTTCAGGTCCAGGAGCTACATGAAGAGGAGTCTCAGTGGGTCAACTATGACAAGGATGAGCTTTTTGTCAAGATGCAGTTGGCTGATGGCATCTTTGACACCTTACTGAAGGACACTGTCGACATCTTCATCCAAATTCAGGAAAAGCAAGCAAAAACATCCCTTTCTTAAACGTAATCCCGTTTTAAACATGATGTCAGGCACTCCTTCAAACTTCTGCACCTTACGTGCCATTAATCTCCTGTTGCCTTCGGCCAGACAACTTGAAGACCTTGTCCAAATTTTTTTTAAAAGCAGTACATGCCTTTTTTCCACTGGAAATCATCAACAAATTGAATTCAGCTTCTTGGTCAGTTTTAAAGTGCATTTTTGGTCTACATGACCTGCTCATCTGACCTCCAATATATCATGATGCTGTACTCTTGTTTCTGCAGTGGGGCTCAGTTTGAATGACCTGTGTAGTTGACCTCTTTGATCAACGCTGCTAAATAGTCTCGTAATTTTATCAGGGAGATACTCTCCTGGCTGATCTCCAGTAGGACTTAAGATTAAAGAGAGAGGTATCCAGCGTAGCCAGCCATTTTACTCAATGAATGATGAAAAGATCTCAAATGGAGCACTGTTCTTTTGGGAATAGGGGAAAGCCTTGAAATTGTATTATATTGTACAGGAGATGCATGTTTTCCATTGGGTAAAACACTACCTGCGTCCACTGGACTGTGTTTTACATTCACTTTGATTACTCAAACTTTTTAAATATGCAAGTGACCTACATGATGATCGGGGAATTCTAATAACGAAGAAAACCCCACCCCCTCCAAAGTTCAAAATTACGTAATAGATTTTTCTAAAAATCTGGGAAGAGAGTCACATCAGTCAGCGGTGAGATCAATGAAGCGGACTGAATGTTGGTTTTTATGCTGAGTGGTTTGAGCCGCCCAAACATGGTAGTGAGGCCATCAGCCTGGTGCTTTTAGCTGTTCGTGGTCATGCTGAAAATCTGTTTGCATTTTAGTTGTGTTCAAGTGCCTCATTGGGTGTAGTCTGCTTTACTTTTATTCTAAGCGTATCCTGTCATCACTTCAATGATTGCTCTAATATTGACACGTATACACACACCTACAACAGGTTCATTTACACTTAACTTTATTTGTCCTGGTATTATTTCCATTTACAAATGGGTTGGGCTCTTCTGCTATACTCAGCTGACTGGAAATAACACTTTGCCTATGACAAGTCAGAGTGATATTTCCCACCACCGAGTTCCCTCTGAAAGCCTACTGCAGTACTCTTACTCTGTATTATTGGTGAATGCTACCAACCTTAAAAACACTCTCAAGCCTGTTGCCTTTTCAGAGTAAATCTTTTCAGATTTCTGTGAAAGAATTTTAGCAATACTTCTAACGTTGTGTTGAGAGAGCTCTCTGCTCCCTCATGTACACAATGGGCATGGCGGCTGCCTGACGAGTGAGTCACTTTGGTTCAGTATAGTGGCTGTACTAGGGCTCGTCCTCTCACCACCTCCCCTGCCCCTCTAACAGCGTGCTCCGTGTCCTAGCTACACGTTAATACTTCCAAGGGGCCAAAGAATTACCCTGTTCATCAGTCAACTTCACAGGTCATTGAACATAAGTGTCCTTAGATTGCAGGAAATTTTGCACAATTTTATGTCTCTTTTGCCTTTTTTTGCTCATGGTCACCTGGATATTGTCAAGTAAATAATTTGTATGACATGTAAAGGCGGATGGAGATCTGGGGTTCGGCTTTCTCATTCTGGATACCTGTACCTACCGAGAGCTGTGACGCTCTCACGCACACCACTGTGATATTAACGGTTACTGACGGGACTCCCGCCGCCCACAGGCTGCTGCACTCTGCAGTGTCGCTCTGCCTAGCTATGCATTATCTGTGTCTGTAGGCAAATTAGAGCTACCGGGTTTAGATATTTATGGTAGACTTTGAATATGACCTCAGAGGAGTAAGCTCAGTGTTAAAAAAAATGATGATTATGATGATGAAGGCACCTTCTGAATACCTGCTAGGTACGTAATATAACCTTCATCTAATTGTAGCAGGTGCACTCAAACCTTGTGGAAATGTTTCCAGACTGGACCTGAAATGTTTGACACCCCCCCCCCCCCCAAATATTTGAGATTTTGAACACAAATGGGCGATTTCTCTGATGTGTAGTTTAAAGGCGTGTTGTAATTCAAAAACGTGTAACTATTTATAAGGACAATGTACTGTGACTGAGACTTGGAGGTGTGTATAATATACCATTCTCTCTAGTTCGGTTAAGCTCACCAATAAGGTTGTAAAGTTGTAAAATCAGGTTTTCTTTGTGAATGCAAATATGTATATAGTATACATATCTATTTGAATAAATTCAGCTTTGAAATTGTAAATAAAGGGGTTCATATGTCTAAATGTCTATTTCTCGTCCTATAAATGACAGACTGCTTCGACTGTAAAAACTGGCCCTGTGGCTAATGGCCAAAAGAGTGTGACGATTGTTATTAAACTTGATCATTTTTACTCGGGTCTTACAGGTACTTTGATATGGATATCCATTTTGTGTTAATTGTTTAAAATGCAGTACTTGATTATTTTGTTTGGGGTGAGAGGTTTATATACTGCATTTTACACTCGCTGCAGCTCGTGTCCTGATTCGGATGTTATGAAATCCTAATTAGCTCACTTCCCTACAGCCCCTGAGTGTCATTAAGCCCCAAGTATTTTAGCCCTGATGCCAATCTTCCTTCAAAAACAAAAAGTCAAGCCCCAGGTAAGCTTGACTTACCCCCTGAACTTTTCAATAGCTAGAAATGCTCCTGTTACAGCTGCTGACCCATATGCATTTATTTGTATATCGACCCTCTTATTTGCAAATTCATTTTGGTAAACGATCTTTAATACTTCCACCCCGTTTTACCTGTTTGCTGTGGGAGGCTCAGATCCCATCACTGCTCTGTATGATGACTTTGTATGATCTCCTAGTTTCTTGTGAATTGCCGCCACGTCCTCCAGAGAAACACAGACCCAGCAAGTAGACGTCTCTAAATTCTCCATAGTGTCGGTGTGTGTGTGTGCCCCGTGATGGGCGGGTGTCCCATAGAGGAAGGTGTACCCCAGCCTGTGTGCCCCCCACCCAATGTTGTCCAGGGTAAGTGGTTAGAAGAAGAGGATGGATGGATGAAATAACGCCACGGACTGTTAGCAAAAATAAAAAGCCACGTGAAATGTTTTACATAGCGGCGACTCATAAGCTAGCTTGTCGCCGTGTTTGGCGTCTTTCCCATTTCCCAGTAACGGGTGGTATTTTGCTGGCCCCACCTGGTCCTATTCCCTCCTCCTCCACAAGTTCTCATGAACAGTGTCACTGTTTGTCTTTCAGTCACCTGTTGAAACTGGTGCAGCCTTTATGTGCAGAATACACAAAATGCACATAACGGGGAAAACGTACCGTTATTGAATGTTGCTTTGCTTTCGTCCAAAGCCTCCAACACGAGTAACACCTTTACACCGTGTTTCAAACCGTAAATTACTATAGGGTTGCCAATTTTGGTCAGCTGGCTAGCGTGAGATGATCAATCTGAGACAAGTCTGCACATGCATGTATGTAACCGCTTTATTACCTTGTCTGTAGGGTAAGGACCCGGTTTATATGACTTTGGTGTAGTGACTGTGGCCGGTTGGGGCGTCATGCAAAAGCATGATTTGAGTGCTGCAAACACTGTGGGTTCGCGCCTTTCTCTTTCTCACCTAAGCTGTGATTTCTTTGTATATATTAAATTACCTAATCCTGTAAGCCTAATGCACAGGGGCAGCTGCTTGACAGGAGGGTCTCTCCTACCTCCCTCCCCGTTAAAATTTGCGCAATCTTCGGTGATGAAAAGGGGCACTCGGTAAATAATTTCCCGGCCTGGGGGAGCCCTTTTTTACATATTGCTTGATCGTCGGTGATCGAAAAGATGAACTCAGGACTGAAGCACCCCCAGCCCATCGTCCCCTCTGCATGTCCTTGGTAATTAATATTAATATTAAAACATTAATATTGTTAGTCCAGTGCTTTATTAGTTAATATTGTTTTCTGGTTTAGTAAAAGGATATGAGAAATTTGTAGAGAGGACAGAAGTGACTTTGACAGCATTTTTATTCACAAAAGAATAATATTTACAGTAAATAAAGTTGACTGTCTTCCATTTGTTTAAAACACAATAAGCCGAACAATTGCCGGGAACAGCAGGACTTAGAGAGTACGGTAAATAAAATATAGCTCCTCCTCCTCTCAGCGTCGAATTCTGAGCAAGAGGGGAGTGAGAGAGTTAGAAGAAGAAAAGTTTCTGTCACTTTCGCATACAGTAGCCGTCGGCCAGCGGTGCGATAGGAAGATGGCGCAGTATCGGCGCTGTGCCACGTCTCCGTTAACTGCGAGGGGCGCCTTTAAACATTGCTTGTTCTGCACTTTGGTCCTCTTTTCGGCTCTTCTGCCTTCTGCCGAAACTGGACTTTATTCGCAGTCTGATCAGATCGTGTTATTAAACCCCGACAATGTGGAGTCGGTGCTCTTCAACTCTTCCGCTGCTCTGGTTGTGGAGTTTTACGCGTCCTGGTGCGGGCATTGCGTGGCGTTTTCCCCGGTGTGGAAGAATCTAGCCATGGATACAAAAGGTTGGTAAATCGCTTAAGTTCATGCAGGGAGTGCATGCGAATGGGTACAGATGCTGAATATCGCGAAAACGAGTTATTCGTGTGACTTTGCATAGTAGTTTCCCTATACAATGACATCATGTATAATCGCTTACAAAGCGCTGCGTGTACATAATATATTATCTTCAAAAGAGCTCAAGACTCCCCGAATCAGGCTGTTGTCAAATAAATAATTTGTATGACATGTAAAGGTCTTGGGAAAGGCGGATGGAGATCTGGGGTTTGGCTATTCAGGGTAAAGAGAAAGGAGCAGTGAAACAGCTGGGACATGATCGGTCTGGCATCCTGACTAATTGTTATTCAGACGCAGGCGGTCGTACGTGCAGGTGCAGCATGTTTATGGGCAGGTCTGCACCGTAGCGCACCTTACAGGAGTATACGGGATCTTTCGTTTTAAGTAAACCAAAAGTGATCCCTTTCTCCCTGTCCATGTGATTTTAGGGCAAATGAATCCAGAGTTTTATACATCACAGGTTTGAACGTAAATGCTATAAGTTGTCAACAGGAAGCTGGTTTCCCCCTTAGACCGTCTGCATGGCTGTTAGGTCTCCTCTTTGGGATGTTGGATGGCCCGATCACTGATGTGATCTTTCTTTCATCGGACCCGCAGGACAGTGTTCCGGCACATCGCCCCAAATAAGCGGGGATACTTTCTTTCGTGGCCTTTATCGTCTGCCCGCGGATTTAAATAGTTTTACATCCTCTTAAGGCAGATTATTAGGTCAGTAGGAATTAAATTAGCAAGAAGTATTGCCGGGTAAATTTAGTCAATATGTAGGCCGGGGGAACATTTCTGGCAAAAGGGGCAGAGAAATTTCATAATTGTCATAGTCCTACTTGGTGTTTTAAAAGTTGCGCTTAAGAGAGTTAACTGTGGCTGGAGGTGGACTTTAAATGCAAGTGCTATAAACTAAACGTTAAATAAACAAACACATTGGATTTATGGGGTTAAATGTACGGTTTAGAACTTGTTCTAATATAGTTTTAGCACATTTTATTTTTCAGGATTACAAGTGTTTTCATTAATTTTAATGATTTTGAAAGGGTCTGTCCGAACAGAATCGTTTAACTGCAGGTATGGCATGAGGGCCACCTGTTTGCATGAACTCAGCAGGCAGCTATCCAGGTACTAAAATAACCACTTTTTTAGTGGTTTAGGCATTTCACTTGAAGTGAAATGCCTAAATGTAGCAAGAGGACCCGCCCCCCCCAGCGGTAGGCTACATCTACTGAATGGCACCTATCGGTGGGGTTGGTGGAGACCCCACGAGATTTACTCTTGACTGCGGAGCTGAACTTTGCATTGGTTACTTATGGTTAAGGTTAGTGCTGGGTTGGGGTTAAGGTTGTCATTGTTGAGATTAGAGTTTTGCCCATAGAAATGAATGGACGGTCCCCACAAAGATATGAATGCAGGTTTGTGTGCGTGTGTGTGTGTGTGTGTGTGCATTGGTGCTTGGGGTGTAACATGCGGTTTCTTTCTGCTATGACAGAATGGAAGCCTGCTGTGGATCTGGTGGCCATTGACTGCGCAGCTGAAGAAAACCGAAAGACCTGCGTTCACTTTGGCATCAGGGAGTACCCCACTGTGAAGGTGAGCTGCGCAGGCGCCCAGGATGCCAGTGTCGGTGCTCTAACTGCCATTCTGTACTTTTAAGATTGTCTGTCTCTGTCTGTCTGTCTGTGTCTGTCTGTCTGTCTGTCTGTCTGGTCCTCTTTCCTAACTTGTTTTTCTTGAACATTTGACCTGGTGCCTAATCGGTGTGTTTTCCAATAACAGTTGAAAAGGTTAAGGACTATATTGGATACAGTTTAAAAATGTGATTCGGCACCATTAAACTTGACTGTTTGGGAACAGAAGGCTTTTATTTTTGTGAAATATCTGATTATTATGAAGGGTCAGACTGGCACCTACTGTAAGACATTTTTAAAATTATAATTATTATTATTATTATTATTGTTTTTAACACTTATTATCATCATCAATAACAATAATAATGTCATAAAGTGTTATAACGCATGAGTTTGTAACGATGCCCAGCACCTAATGTTCTAGACAAATTCAGTATTTAATACGAATAGAAAAATATTGGATTTTACCATAGTGCAGTACTCTGTTAAATACCTATAGTATTTCTGCTATTCTTAACCCCCTGCTTAAGTGCCTGATCAGTGAAGCAGCACTGTGGCTTTTTGAGGGAGAAAGCTGGTATATATGCCAGAGACCAATCTGCAGCGTAAATGTCAAGGTGCCCCTGTCTTTCCCTTATGTAACAGAACTTGCCTGTTGCTTGGTTATCGTGTTTCACACTTCAGCCGTTTGACGCTCTCCTCCTCCCTCACAGTTCTTCCACGCTTATTCCGAGAAGGACTCCACCGGTGCTTCCTTCCCAGGTAAGCGACGCCCCCCCCCCCCCCCCCCCCCCCCCCCC
>JAODLC010000036.1:22902667-22939829 GCA_026781145.1 Hippopotamyrus pictus | reverse complement strand
GCCCTGTTAGTGCCTACCTGATTACTGTCCACCTTGTTAGTGCCCACCAGATCACTGCCCGCCCTGTTAGTGCCCACCTGATTACTACCTGCCCTTTTAGTACCCAGCAGATCACTGCCCACCCAATCACTGGGCTCTGACAGAGCACTTGGGTGCTTTCCTGAAGATCACTATAATCGGAACAGACCCCCTATCCCAGTGGCCAAGAGATCCATGTTGGGTTTTAAGGTTTGTAACTAGTCATTTGACCTGTAAAGTTCTCAGTAGCTTCCAGACTCACCTGCACTCCTTGTGCTTGTTGTTAATTCTCTCAGGTTTAGACGGTGTTGGTTTGTTTCTTTTCTTAATCTACTGTCCTTCACATGCCGGAAGAGTTCTGTTGTGTTGGGATTTTAGTGAGATTAGTGGAATTTGAATGTTTAATGAAAGGGGTGGCTCTCCAGTGCACCTCTTTCTCCAGGGTTTATTCTGGGGCTTACGGTGGGGGCACCCACAGATGAAAAAAACTGGGATGTCCATCTGCCACTAACAGACTACTGGATTACTGCTAGCTACACAGATGGGGGTGGGGGGGGGGAAGATTGAACAACAAAGCCTCACATCCGGGCTATAGAAGGTTCTCAAACTCCTGTGGCATTTGGTTAATTTGTGGGGTCAACTTGAGCCCCAGGAAAGCCTGAGGTCAAACTCATGAATTATCCCACAGGGAAAGTTTCCCTAATATTGATCTCCTTCGGTAGACTCGGGTCCTGCCATGTGATCCTATATCTGGGCTCCCAGATTCTTGTTCCACTCAGGGCCCTTTGTTTTTTGCAAACACTTGGTGTAGTTGGGTTTTATGTAAGCATGTGGTCTTTTCCACCTCCCTGTAGATAACTATACAGGTAATGAGTTTGTGTAAATAACTGTTGTTCTCTGTCAGCTGATGGTGTGTTTGGCGCCCCCCCCCCCCCTCCCAGGGCCTCAGGAGGTACTGCAGGCGATGAGGGCCTACGTCAAAAAGTTCTTCGGCTGCCACGAGTGTGCCAGCCACTTCGAGGGCATGGCCCAGGAGAGCATGAATCAGGTGAAGACGCAGTCGGAGGCCGTGCTCTGGCTCTGGTCCCGGCACAACCGCGTCAACAACCGGCTGGCAGGTGAGTGCGGTGGGGCTCGATCTGTTTGGACCCAGCTTTCTTTCTGGAAGATGTCCGTTGGCCCGTGTTAATATGCGAGCGTGAAGGAAAAAGTTTTGTGTTCCTTGCTTGAGATTTATCGGAGTATAGCAAGGTGTGGCCTGTGTGTTGTTTCACTGCTGTTGCTGAAGCCACAGATCAAAAAATGTTCATAATTCACCTTGAAGGGATGGTGGAGTTAGGGGTGGGTGTGTGTGTGTGTGTGTGGGGGGGGCGTGTTTTGCTGGACTCCCATTCCGACTAGCAAGTCATGTGACTGAAACTTAATTGTGGATGTTTTCTCGAAAACGAACCACCACGTAGCAACAATTAACAAGAACTTGCTTTCCTTTCACGTTGAAGTTCCTCGAGTCCACGGTAAGCAAGGGAGCGCAGGTCACTGCTGGCTTTTCTCTGCCGTGGCAATGCAGATATTTCATTCCGACGTCAGGTCGCTATATTTTACTGTCTGAGTGCTGCCATGAAAGCAGCTATGAGTTGTACGTATCATTATATGTTTCCTGCTTATTTATTTACTTAGTTGCCTACTTAGCCTCGTTCGTTTCTTGCGTAATGTCCCCCGAAATGGCATTTAAGTCCAGGATACGTACGGCAGCAAATGGAACCTGTGCTCGTTATTTATTTTTTTTCCCCTCCCGCTTCTGAACAGCCTGGCTGTGCGCCTCACCCCTCAAATCCCTTTAAGTTTGTCGATCCCCTGGCCAGACACCAGCTGCCCCCTGTCCCATCTCCTCTTCCCCGGGATTAGGCTGAGACTCTCCTGCTAGCCCATCTGCAGCTCGCGGGACTCTTCGGCGGGAGGGCTGCCGCTCGTCCGCGCGTCGGGACCCCGGAGCGTTCTCCAGCGGCAGCGGCCTCCGGGTTCCGCGGCTCCGGGCTTCTGCTTTTTGGCCTTTGCCATCAGCGCCCCCTTGCCGTGAGCCTGGCTTGGGCCGTGACTGAGGTTCTGTGTGTCGTCAGCAGACCGAGGGATCCCGGTGTCGCGATGCTTTCGGCTGCCAGTCCTCTGGAGGTGTTTACTGCTCAGTCATCATCACACTACTTTGTCTAATGGCTTGATTGTTTTCTTTGACTGCCGTGATTGGTTCTAGGCGCGGCCCGCCGCCCATCTGTGGGAGGGTTGTAATCATGAATAAGTGAGGCCTGGGGGTCGTCGGCGAGCCGCTTTATTGTCCCCGGTCCCCTGACACCCCGATCTATTAGGCCTGCTCTGTCTCCCCCTCCCAAGGCGGCCATTTTCCCACTCGACAATTGACACAGACGGGAGCGGAGTGGCGTGAGGCGAGGGCTGAATTCCCAGGATGCCTGTGACGGCAGGTGGCACGCGCTGAGTCACCGGGCCTCGTTCCCGCCCACATGGACATTGTAAACTCCCCCCGGCAGAGGTTAACATGGCAGGGTGATGTGTGGTGGTGTTTTGTGGGTGGGGAGGGGGGTGATGTCGGGTTTTGGCAATGAGTAGCAATATCCCTCCCTCCCTCTGCTGCTTCTCATTTGTACCCCCCCTAGGGAACAGCCCCCCTTCTTAAACTGTGTCTCTTTAGCAAATCCACCCACACCCCCTCCTTTGAGGGGCAACGACGCATGAAGTGAGCTATTTGTAAAAGAAGCCGGACAATTAATTTACCCGGCACAAAGGGCCCGTGAAAGCGAATCCCCCCCCCCCCCCAACAGCAACAGGGCAGCAGGAGCTTCGACGCCCCCCTCGGCACAGGGAGATCGTCGCGCTATGTCCCGAGACCCCAGACAGGAGGCCCTCCGGCGTGGCACAAAGGAGGATGCGACTGCCACTTGTCACCACTAAAGAGGCCATTAGCGCGTGTCTGCGCAGGCTGGCTGCGATGAGCGAGCTAGACTGGACGATGCAGCTGTGTGGGGGTGCTGCCACAAGGGGCAGTGTCGCGGGCTGAAAGAACAACACATGTCCTCGGGGAGCAGACTCCTGTGCTTGGAGCTTTTTGTGAAATTAGCTGGATTTTAGCTGGGGTGTGGAAATGCAAAGGAGACGCCAAGCAGAGGTACGGACGGCAAGCCCAGGAACCGCGGAGAGCAGCGGGGCCCAATAAAAGTGATGTATCTGCTATGGGAAGTGATGTATGCGGCATAGGAGCAGACGGACGCGTGTGCCTGAGATTAAGCTGCTAGTGAGATGGGGGGGGGGGATGTAAATTGACAGCATGGTAAAGTGACAGAATTGCTGCAGCTTTGACTCCATCCCCCCTCCCCCACCCACTGCATCAGCGGCGACAAGCAATTTATTAACAGATGCCTCCATTTGGGGGAGGGGGGAGGCAAGCAAAAATTCTAATTCATTAAAAGCAGCGCTCCCTTGGAGGTCCCTGCTTTCATATTCAATTTGGAGATGGAGGTGGGGCTCTCTCGACAGCGGTGGCGAGATGAGGCCCGGGGGCGGGGGCCCTGGGCCACCTTTTATCTCTCAGTCCCTCCCCACTGGACATCCCACCAACCTGTTCCCCACAGGGCAGCCCCCTGAGAGGTTTTATGGATATCCAGTTGCGGATGTTTTGCGGGAGGACAATCAGAAGGTGCTTTTTAAAAATTCCCAGCTCTCCTGTCTGTTGCTTTTTGCTGCCCCAGTTTCCTCTCACGTGCCGGTCAGATGACAGGATGGTCGTGAGTCACCTTTGCACGTTCGAGTGTCCTGAGCCCGGCCTGCTGTCCTGGTCCGAGTTTGTCTTGGGTGTAGCTCTAACTTGCTGTCACCTTAATTCGATAATCAGATATTAACAAGGACAGGAAGACCATCATGTAACTGTAAACACATGCAGGTGTACTGCAGCCGTACTGCAGGTGTACTGCAGCCGTACTGCAGGTGTACTGCAGCCGTACTGCAGGTGTTCGGTTTTTATCTGGCTGTTGTTCAGAGATCTACTCCAGTCTGTCCTGTCTATCATTTTGCTCCTGGTCTGGCTAATTTTTTTTTTCCCCCTCAGGTGATCTAAGTGAAGACCCCAACTTCCCCAAAATTCAGTGGCCCCCCCCAGAGTTGTGTCCCAAATGTCACGGCTTAGACAACGGGGAGCACAGCTGGCAGGAGGCCGAGGTTCTCTCCTTCCTCATGGACCACTACTCTTCCAGCAAGATCCTAGACAACTACCTGCAGGACGTGCGTCCCCAGGAGGCAGGCCGGGCCCCGGGGACAGAGGACCGGGCGGCGCGGGCAGGGCGTGACACCCGGGGAAGGACGGAGGCAGAGGAACGGGATGAGCCCACTTCAGAGGTTGAGGAGGATAAGGAGGAGGAGGAGGTGCTGGTGGAAGGAGAGCAGGAGCCGGGCATGGATAGGCTTGCTGGAGGCAGAGAGGGTGAGGAGGCCGCTGCCTTGGAGCTTCCTCCCTCCCGGGAGAAGGAGTGGGAGCGCCGGCCCAGCATCGTGGGCCTGAGGCCCCGGGAGCCGCAGGAGGACATTGTGGACCTGGACACCTTCGTCAGCCGCCTCTACAAGGATAAGGGCCTTCGCTCTAGCCGCAGGAAGAGGGCGCTGCCGGCCCACCGACCAGCACCCGAGGTGGCCTTGCTGCCCGTGGAGCCTGACGACCTCCCCGGGGAGCAAAGGCGTCTCCAGAAGCGGGGTCTGACGGGGAGGTATGCGGAGCTGGAGGGCGAAGGCAGGCAGGGGGCGCGTCGCCCCTGGATTTCGGTCCTGGCCCTGGGCTTCTCCCGCCTGGACGTCAGCCTGTGTGCCCTGCTCTACGTCCTGTCCTCCCTGTGTCTGCTGGCCATGTACCGCTGCTTCAAGGGGCGCGGGCGTCTGTACCGCGCCAAGCTGGCGCTGCCCTGAGCCGCCGCTACCGCGCCACCAGCCACTCCTGCTGAGGACCTTTGTCCTCCGTCCTCATCCACAGGGCGTGGTTGGGGGAGCTGCAGAGAGCTTTCTTCCTGTTGTCTGTCCAGCTGAGAGGTGTCTCCCTTTTACCACCTGTGACCTAACAAACTTTAGGAAAAGGAATTCCCATTCTTAACTGTGATTGCAATTTTAATTTATTTTTATTTTAATATGTGAATTAACTGCGTGTGCAAAATGTCTAACTGGAGAAAAACGTACTGTGATGTGGAAATTATCAGCTTACTCATACCTGTGCAGTAAAATCGCCTGCAGACAGACTGCAGGCGTTGACATTTGTGTGTGTGGTGACGGTTTGATTGTCTGCCCTGTTTGGACTCTCAGCCCTTTGATTTCCTCTGCAAGGATCAAAAATATATCCATAATTCCAGTCATCATGTTAAATACCGACATTTAATTTCTTTGTTGACATAGGCCCTGGTGTGTCGCCCAAAGCTTTGCACAATGATGATGGTAAAATCAGAGTGTTGTTACACGGTGGTCTGTAAGCCTGGGTAAAAACATGAGAGAATAGAGTTGACCTGTTCTCACATCCAACTTTCCAGTTTCATGCAGATTTTCAGAGAGAACATCTTCCCTAGATGCATGAAATAACCCAATAAAATTATTTTTGCTAAGAAGCTGACTTGTTTGGCATGTATTACATGGTTTTGACCTAAATTTAACTGGTTAAAGTCCTTGAAGATGTTTCTAGTCTAATGAAAAGTATCTGGGTGTCCCTGAGGGATCCATTCGGCTACCTGGTATAATCTCTGGTCCAGTACAGAGTGACACAGCCGTGGAGTGACCATATGACTCTCTCTTGACCATTTTGAGCTTGTAGATCTTTGATGGCTGCCCACTTGGTTCACCCTTTAAGAGCATTGGAGATGTCATGTGTTTCTTACACAACCTACCTATTTTAGATGTCTTAAAGGAAACAAAACTTAGCATTTTCACAATTTATTATTATGTGGCTCTATTAATTTAAATATGTTCACTGCTGGGGGTTTTAGGGAGAGTGGGTGTAAGTGGTTGAAGAGCAGGGCTATTGCCATCTGGTCTGCTGCAGCAGCTAAATCCTGACATTTTCATGCGGATTACAGTGAGCGAGTAATCCAGCTTTCCTTAGAGCTGCGCCAGATTACCGCCAGGATTAGCCTCCCCCCGATAATAAACTTTATTAAAACACAATCGGCTTTCCTTCACGCTCCTGGGGCTTGTGGCAGACCAATGAAAGGCGCCTTGGAAAGTAGGAGGTTTGATGCAGCGCAGATTACAGACCCACCTGAGGAGTATCAAAGTCTGATCCCAAGCCCTGCGGTGCCTTAGCTGTCCTCCTTTCCTGGTAAAAGCTTGTCAATCCATCTTAGTACGATGCCAAGAAGATATTAGATGTAGACCAGCTCATTAGCAGTACCAAGAGTCAGAAGAGCATCTTTCATCAAGTGTATGTGTCACACTCTGAGAAAAATTCTGAGGCAGCTAAATGTCACACTTTTTCAGTCACGTTCCATGACTCCTTGACAGAAAAACAATTCATTAGCAAACTCCACAGTGGTATCCCATAAACTCCGCCTTCTGTCCTGGACTGTGAATAACGTACTGTAGCATAATTGAAATGGTGGGATAGTTATCTATTTTAATGAGATTCAGCCACCCAAGCCAATAGCTCACGCAGGGAAACGATTAGAAGTTCTAGAGATGAACAGCGTTGTTCCCACCTCATTCTCCAGCATCCAGGTTTATGGTTCCTGTAGAGCTTCATAAGAAGGCCGTTAGCAAAGAATAATGCATTATGACAATACCCTTTGTACCACAAGGGTGAAAAAGGAGATAAGATCTAATCACGATACCCTCGATCTCAAGCTCAGAACGTAGATTTTTTACTGGAGCTCTTTGGCTCACAAACCTTTAGACCTCTGAGCAGTTCATTTCTGCCAAGTACAATTAACAGGATCATGCAGATATTGATTTTGCTGTCGAAACATCAAAAAAATGGAAGCCAGTCACCAAAGGAAGAGAAACTTCATGATGTAAATTTGTTCCAGACCTGCATACCCATCATCTCCAATGCGTAGGTGCTGTACCTGTGGTGTACAGGATAATATGGGGAATATTTCAATATCCTGGCGCACATCTCAAGGGTAAAAAAAAATCACCTTGTAGCCCTTGTGTCATCTTCCATAAATTTGACAATGTTCAGTTTTATTGGTGAGTTCTCCTGTGTTCACCATCTCATTGTTTATGACCCATCTTCTGCTAGTATTAAAATGCTGGACAGGTTTGATACATTTTCTGTCATCTTCTCCCTGACGTTAATAATACTATAAAGCTCTCCTATGGAGGCATAGTGTGGGGAAACACAGGGAATAAATTAAAATGAAAAAAAAAATACTGTTAATATATGATACTCCACTTGTGTCCCCACTTGTCCCTGACCTTCAGATTCTAGATCGAGCCCTGAAACTGGAGAGTCAAGCAGGCTCAGATTAATCTTGATCTTCACTTTCACAGCTTCCTCTCACTTTCCCACAACCCGAATCACATCCCAAACCAAGTGTCCACTGTCCCAGGACCCAGACCATCAGTCGCCTCCTGGAGTGAGCGCGTCCCCTCTTAGGTAGGCGACGTGGAAACGTCCCAGGTGTGAGTTACAGACGCTGAAACCTCAGAGCAAAGGAAACTCGTCACTGTAATTCCACACACAGTTTTAATTTAGAAGTGCGGGAAATTGATTAGGGTTAATGAAGGTTAATGAAAGATACGTCAAGTGATGTAAAACCTGAATTATGGTCCAACGGTAAAACAGTATTTTAAATGACTTAGATGCCCGTTTGCTTGATTTAAAACCTTTTGGTGTCCGTCAAATTGGTAACACTTTACTTGAGAGGGCACAAATAATATACCATTATGCTCATAATTATTCATGAACCAACAGTTAATATACCAACAGTTAATGTATTAATTAACCACAAACTAAGTCTTAGTTACAAGGAAATTACTGATTATGTACTTACGAAAGACAAAAACATAGGCTGTTCTTTGAATTATTGCGACCCATTTCCACATGATCTTTACTTTTCTCATTATCATTGATGTTGCTGTTGTTGTTGTTAAGTAGGAAAAGGACATATTAAGTGGGACTTAAGGCTGTTTCATTTATATTTCAGTTGGCTAATCCAAGTGGCTCTTTAAGTGTAACAGAGGGCAGGCTTTGTGCTGAAAGACCGTTTTTTTTACATGTGTTGTCATGCTGACACACAGACCTAAATAACATTACAGCCACAACAGAGAGAAGGGCAGGGTGAATACACTCCCCAGGATCAATTATTAATCTGCTTTTTTAATAATGGGATACCTATCTTCCTGGTTGGTTATAAACAGTATAAATCACTGTTGAGCATTTAAATTTATTACTGAGGATTGCCCAGAACATCTGTTTGGCTGTTGCGGTATTCCCTTAAATTCTGTTCTTTCTTAACATAGCTGTTAAGTATATATAGATATATAAATTAAAGCTAATTTATGTAGACAAGCCTACCAGTATTACATGCTGCGTGATGTATTGCTAATTCATATTCATATGATATTTTAAGACGCAAGACAACATTTCAAATCAATTAAAGTATCAGAATGATCAGTAGATGTGGCTACATCCTAATGTCTCCCTGGTGGTTTTTGTTTTGAGTGTGTAGATTATTATTGACCAGCTAAGCTTTGTGTTTCTATGAAAGCCCTGGGGAAAAGCCAGGGGCGCCCCCCCCCCAGTTTGCCAGTGCTTGGAGTTCTTCCTGATTTCACAGTGCCCTCAGTTCCATGCTCCTTGTTTGTAGCTAATGCAGTGCTGCTTGCCTAGACCAGCATCTCTGCTCACTTCCTGTCTGCCCTAATTTACGACTGGCGCCACCTGTAGTTTATGCTGATCTGAAGCACCTTGTGGGAGTGAAGGGAGGCTGTCCTGTTACAAAATAATTCATCAATATGCACATGCTGGAATTTAATTTGATCCAGTTAGCGTTCCTCTCTGCTTGTGTGCTGTAGTGTGGAGTACATAATTACGTGGTGGGTTTGAAATGACTTTACACGGGGTCATATTGTACCTCTTGCTAAGTTTTTCTGCACAGTAGATTACATCTGAAAGCAAAAATATGTATCAAGACATGATTAAAACAAGTTTATTAAATTATATTTCAATAGCTGAATAGATTTACCACTCTCTGGGACTATTGTGAAATATTTGTTTTTAAATAATTTTTAGATGTTTGTCTTAAACTCTGGGGGCAATTTCTTAGATAGCCCTCCACATCACTGCAAACAGCCTGCTCCAGCAAACAGTGATTCGTGTGGCTGCAACTGAATACACACAGCAGGTCAACTTACTGTTTGGCTAAGCATCACAACGGCTATGATGCCTGATATAAGAGATCGTATGCCGTATGTGTTATGATTGCTGGTGCCAGGCCCGCTCGGACACTGTCGAGACCTTGCCAGCTTGTGTGTTTGTATCAACATCCCCTGTTCGTCTGATATACTTGTTTGTCAGAATAATAAATGTATGGTAACATTAATGATGGTGGAATGCTTGCTCCAGGGAATGTTCCAATGAGGGCATTGTTGGACTGAACCAGTAATCACTGAAAAAAACTATAATAAAAATATGCACACTTGCTAGTATACAGACATCCAGCATCAATTTAATTGCAGTTGCCGGATGAGCTCTGAATGACGCCAGATGTTTTCCAACTATAATGATGATTACACACATAAAATAAACAGTTTTAGGAAGGTTCAAGCTAAAAGTACCACATTGGTTAGAGTTTTATTTATTTGTAAAATAAACAAGGTCATAGAGTAACATTAACTCTTGGAAACACCATTGGTCTCTGCTAGTTGTCATGTACAGCTGCATAAATCGAGATGCAGAGAGCTGCAGTTGACCGACGGGAGATAATTAAAGGGGAGTATTGATAATTAAAGGGGAGTATCGACCCCAGTGCACACTGCTCATGCACGGCCTGCTGGACGTCACTGGGTCTGAGCACATTACCATCGATTATTTAAGGTGAAAAGCAGACGTGCCAGGATCCTCCCGCTGGATTTGACTTTTTCTCAGCAGAATTCTCTGTACTTGTTAAAGCCCCAGTTGCGTTAGGGTGACGCAGTGTTGTTTGTGTTACCTGGGCTGCTCTGGAGCCAGTAATATCACTGGCTTTGTGTCGGCTCATCTGCAGCTCCAGCAAGCTAGCCGTAGCGTCCAGAGCTAAAAGTGGAGCCCAGTTACTGTGGGATGTGCTGTATGTATTATGCTAAGGAGCCATAGCTCACCAAGGAGACCGACTTGAGGAGGAACTTGCCTCTGCCTCAAGCCTTCAGCAGGCCTGACTGGTCTATATGCTCAACAATATCTATGTCTGTAACCCAATAAATAGGAAAAAACCACAATGGCCTGAAGTGAGGTGAATATTTACAATAAAAGGATGGGCTATGAAAATATTGAAATATCCCTGTATTTACGCAGTGCACAAATATCACATTGATGATAGAATCCGTCAAATATATGACATATAATACCAATAAAGTGACTGATTAATCAATTGATGTATGCGCCATATTTATTCTACAAAGGAATTATTATAATTATCTTCAACGAGAACATCCATTTTAATGACAATGACTTCCATGTCTGGATGTGATGTTTAGTTTTTATTGTGCATTGTATAATAGTTTAATTACCAGATTAAATTAGCTATCCACTCCGTTTATTTACTGTTGTTCAAAGGCTAAACTCACTGGAACATCTTGGCTCCAGGCGTTTCCAATAGGGATTAATGGTGTGTTTCTCACACCGAGTACATTTAGCTTCTCGCTAATTGAATAACTGGTCATTTGTTCTCCAGCCTTTTGGGTGTATTAAGCTTGAGGTTGAAATTACACCATTGTAATAAATGCCTCATATAGTAAAAGAGGAAGAATTGGTAAAAATGGCTTCAGGGTCGGTTTATAGTGAAGGTGAAAGGCGTTTAAGGGCCCATCTTTGGTGTTTCGCTGGTGCTAACCCCATCCTGCCGTATGACAGGATGCAGCCCAGCTGCTCACCCCATCTGAATGACACAGTCATCATCCTCAGCCATCAATAACTCTAAGCTAATACCTTACAATCCATCAACTTCACTTAAAATGACTTCAGAACCATATGGACCACTAAACTTTCTGATGTTTGATAAATAATGTCAGTGCATTAACAGTATCGAATCTGATCATACCATAACTCTGAAGAAGGTCTTGTACCTTTTAGACTCACGGGTTCTCCAGACATTTGGAAACGGGCAGCTCTCTATCTGAAACGAGCCTCGCTGTCCTCAGTACAAACTCGGGCCACATCGCAGGCATAATGTTTGCAGAGCGCCTTTGGACGGTCCTTTAAACAAACATTTTACTTGGCTTAAATTCTTGAATCTTATTTCACTTATTTGTTTTATTTGCATTTGTTCTGTTCCTTGTTTTTGTAAATGATTTTTCAGAGATGCACGTTTAAATTGCCTGAATTTAGAAAGCGTTCATTAGAGGCGGCCAGGATGTCGCTTCTGTTCACTGCACTCACAGGGTTTATTGAAAATAGGATGGATGGATGGATGGATGGATGGATGAAAGAAATTCATTTTTCTAATTTCGAGCTATCACTCAGTGCAGCGATTGTGTTAAAGGTTTTAGTATCTTAATGCGTTCTCTTATTTTGATTGGATTCTTCTCACATTAAAATTTAAATTTATTAATTCTTATTTCGAAAAGATTCTTCTTGAACTCATTTATGAAGTATAATTAGAAAAATTAAGTTTCCCAAGATCAATTATCGACTAGAATTAAAGAAAAAGGGCTCAAAATATCAAACCCTGGTCTTTTCAAAGTACTAGTGTATGTTCCATTATCAGGGCAAAAAAAATTTTGGTGCATAATCTGTTTACTAGACTATTAAATATTACTTCGGTAATTTAATGGGAATATGGACGTTCATAAGTCGGCCAGCGTTCCTTTTATTATTTTCCTCTATTTTTAAATATATAATTATTCATCAACCTATTTGAAGAATTATTAAATAACTATCGTGATTTTCTGCGCAGCTGTTTTGCTTGTTAACTTTAAGAAATTCAATAAAATACTTCAATTTTTTATTTGGGGGGAAAACATAAAACATATTGGCAGATAGGAGATAAATATCGATAAAACCCATGTAGACTAAAATCCCCTTTGTAGGTCTTAAGAGTGTGTTTGTTTGTTTACTTTCTTTTTTACATAAGTTGCAGTTATGGGCAAATAAAAACGTTAATATTAACATACTTTATTCAAACAGATTGTGTACATGGAATTGTTTGAACAAATATAAATAAAATGAGACGAAACCCTCAATGCAAGAGAAAACCATTTCATTCTGGAACATAACTGTTTTGTTGATTCAAACAATGCATAATCTCGTCCTTTAACTAATTACGTAAATGGACAGGACCTGTCAAGAGACAATAACTATTCCCTAATAGAATTTGCCCCCAAGTGCAATTTAATTTTCTCCGTGCCCTCTCCTAAGGTCCCCGTCTCTATCTCGGCGCCTTTCTTGCCGGGAATTGGAGTATAGAGCTCTGTCATTGATGCTTCGGCCTCGACCAGTTTTTTTCTTTCTTTCTTTCTTGGATTTGTACATTTATCGACAAATAAAAATACACAGGGCAGAGTTAGGAAGATCGGGGGCAACTCAGTTTTTCCCTGCGGAATCCAAGCCAAACAATACGGAAAGGCGCCATTACTCGGCGTGAACGGCTGTCCACTGCAAGCGGTGCTGAAATAAACTGACGCCAGAGTCACCTGAGTAGGTAGGTTTGCGTGGCAGCTGCCCACGAAGCTGTGGACCTGCGGGACGGTATGACATCTGCTTACTCTGCAATGTTTTCTTTTACAATAACAATGTTTTAATGAGCAGGTTCAAAAAGCATTGAATCGTCAAGTCAAAGATTTAGTAAACAACAACAGCGATTTCAGCAGCTAGACGATAAAGTTACAACTGCTGTTTATTTCGGCCTATGCTAATGTATGTTCCTTCTGAAAGTGCCGTTTAAATTTTATACATGGACAACAGAGTTAGACTCGCTCCTTATTTAAATAATTTAGCTTCCTCTCATGAATGATTTCATAATTGCATATGGGAATGGAAAGGGACACTTACCATGCATAACTACAGTGCAGTATGTGGCATCTAGCTTTTCAATGAAGATGCGGAACACAGTACATGCATACAGTAATTTAAGCAATCGACTTATTCTAAAGCATACCATTAATTATCTTACAGAGTCAGACAGGTAAGAATAGGAAAACACACATTTTCAATGTTATGGTACAAAATGAAGCGGGAAACCAGGCTGCTTTTCGGAGGTTTAGGTTCCCTTTTGTCCTTTCTGTCAGGGACGCTAACATGCTTCCGAAGGGAGGCTGGGGCAATAGGGATCGTATGGAGGGCGGGGGAATCAGACAGCATATATAAATTGATGCCCCCGAAGATAACACGGAGCCGATCATTGAGAAATCTCGGAGGGATCACTTGTTGGCCTTCTATTCCAAGACGGTAGCGATGATTAAAGTTGCGCCTGCTTTGCATTAAGACGGTCGGCCGAAACTCAGCGGCCGTTACAGACAGTGAGCGATCGAGAGAAACAGACCCAGTGATGTGGTGCTGTTTGCCACTTCTGCTGACATTGCATAAAAATGTTCACTGGCATTTTGCTTTTCATTGAATTGCGTGCATCAGTAATTTTTTTTCCGGGTTTTCCAAAGATGCGTTCTTTCTCGGCATCACTAACTCGTTGCAAAGGCACTTTGCTGTTGTTTCTGTTGTTATTATGAACCCGCCCTGCTCTTAACAGCGGTTTAACCTCAACACGTCTTGGTGCAATTGATGCTCTTGGCATCTGCCTTAGTATAAGTCGGGGAACGATCGAGGTAGGAAAATACACCTACGTGATGGATTTGTGAGCCACAGGGCGACCGTGAGTCAGAAACATCAATGAACTCCTGCATTGAAGCATTAGATATAATTAAAGGTGAATAGGTCAACTCTCCTAGTGAAAATTCTCCAACTCGCTACTGATATAAATTATACCTTACACAGGCATCATTTTTTTTCTGCAAGCTGTTACATAACATGTGGAAACCTTACATTTTACTATCAGAATCTCGTTAGGGTACCGGAAGACCAAACAGAAATTAAAATGTAAAAAAAATGTAAATATCAAACTCAATCAAAATTTACAGGGCAATAACGAGTAGACACTTAGAAGTCTTTCCTAAAATTTATTTCCTATGTTATAACTTCAATAGGACTGCTAGGTTTATGCTGATTTTTGCTTGATTTTTTAATGTTTCGCTTTTGATTTTGTACACTTGTTCGTCCGTTCCTGGAATATAAGGTCACATGAATTTTGAAATATGTATTACTTGCTTATTAATGAACCTGTTTAGATAAGTTAATACTTTAAGAACATTTACCTTTCAGCGCATTTTAAATCCAAATGGGTTTTTAAAGCTACCTTTCAATCAGCGTGATTGAAAGATCTTAGGGGGGGAAAATTATAAAAATCAAATAATCGAAACTGAGATTAATGTCTGGCCAGCACCGCTGTACCTAGCTGCACACACACGGCGCAGAGAGTTCACGTTTGGGCCAAACTGCAGCTGGTCGAAGGTAATCAGCTTGAGAGGTTTCTGACAAAATTAAACTGTAAGAAATATGTAATACTTTCTAAAATAAGCCAAACCGGGCAGCATGATGATTTTTGCACGCTAGCCCAGCGGTGGAATATGTTTTGCAAGCAACGACACGAAGTGTAATTTCCCACAAAATGGAGAATCTTGGAGTCAGTCGTATTACCTTCACTGATGAAGGGAAAAAATAAAATAAATAAAATATATATATAAATAATGAATGACAGTGTTCATAAAATAATTAGGCACGAATAAAGAGAGCACATCCACCGCTTCATCATACGTACTTTCGGCCTGTAATCCTGTTCAGAAATCACTTTGTGTCGGTGGTGCACAGACGGGTTAATATTATGTCATTTTTCGATTCTGTTGGAATGTTGGAATCATAACAAGTTTTAAAACTTACAGTGAATCTGCTGAGGCGTCTTGTAAAACATATTTTAATACAAACGAAACGCGTATCTTCCTTGTCCGATTCTATAGTGAACTGGCATTAATAGAGTAAATAATTGTTTTTAGCTGCGCCGAAGATAATTTTTCAGATGTTATATATCTTCGTTTTTGTTGTTTATTCTCTATTACATTTTCATTATCCGGAAGACGAACAATCCTTGCTGTTATTAAGATATGTAGTTCATAAAAGCACATATTGGGGGTGACAAGTGTCCGGCTCGTGCATAGGCAGAAACCCCGTAAATTAACAATGATAGCTCTGACCGTCCATAAGGCAATTACATTTCAGTTTATAGTTTAAAGTCTTTTTAATGTGCAGTTACATCAAACTCGAAATTACAAATGGTGAGATAATTAAAACTGTGGGCAATGTTTCAAATTCAGGTTTTGCGGCTTTATTTTAAATGTCTTAATTGTGTTACTAATATCAAACTGCATGTTTATTCAAGCAAATATCTGAGAACGTGTACCTGTCAAATTCATATGTATTTCAGTATATTTCCTCATCATTACTTTGATAGTAAGCAATGCGTGTAAGTAGGACCAGCTATCACAATACAACTTTCCAACATTAAATGGATAAATACTTTTTTTATTATTTTGTGGTGGTGTTTCAGGGTTAGTAATCTACTGTGGCGAGAAAGAGATGTATATTTGGCATTTTTAAATATCTTTGGTCTCTAATGAAAGATGTACTTGTACGTTTAAATTTAGCCAAGTAAAGAACAAGCAGGAAACGGGAACAGTCAGGACTATGAAATTAAAGGTTTCTAATAATTTATTTTCACAAGCAAATATGAATTAATCTATGTTTAAGTGAACAAATGCACCAATCTGAGTGGCAAATTTGTGTAGAGCTTAATATAAATTTCATGGCCATCTAATAACCGAATAACCAATAACGGAAATGTTTAAACTTATCTGAAGTGATAATTCTGTCCAAACAACTACTACTACTGCTATTTCCACTACTACTTACATATAATTATTAACTGTTATTATTATTATTATTATTATTATTATTATTATTATTATTATTGTTGTTGTTGTTGTTGTTGTTGTTGTCGTTGTTGTTGTTTTTGTTATTATTATTATTATTATTATTATTATTAATATTATTATTATTATTATGTCTTACTCGTCAGCAGGCAAATACAGTACTTGAGAGTACTTGGTTTTTCCTTCGCAGCGTGAGCAGTATTATTTTTAATCTGTCCAGAAGGCAGAGCAAACAGCCACGTTTTATTGTATCCTTGAAAAGAATTGGATGCGAAGATTGAGTTCATCTTGCCTGAACTACGAACTCTCCTGGGGGAATATTTTATCCGAGACCAGTCCCTCGACAACTGGATTGAAATGAATACTGTCAGTGGAGAGAGACCCTGCGCGGACTTCGCCTGCCAAAGTAAACACCTAACCACTTCCCTGCAATTACATTCTGCTGCACTTTCGTATCTTACTTTCAGGGAACGCGTATCGTAACACGTGTCGTTTTGATTATTTACATGTTAATCTAAAACCGATCATTTTTAAGTATGATACTTAAATACAATCGAAAATAGCTCTTTGGCACAATACAATTTTTAGCAAATTATGAATTTTTAGAAAAATAGTATGTGTGGTCTGAAATTTATAAGAACAGCTGGGTGATGAAAAACACCGTCGTATTGCGCATCTGATGGCTCATATAGGCCTAGAATACTTTTTAGTCCGTATTTACAGCCTTTTTGACTAAGATGAGGTCCCACCTCTTTGAGCGCATCCCGTCCCCGTTCCCGAGGTACTCCTCCGCGCTTACCTGTTGTGCGTGTGTTTCCGCCCGCTCTCAGCCGGTCACCGATCCCATTGGCTCTCGGGCGGGGCCTTTGCTAGCGGTGACGTCATGGCTACCCCTGCAGTGTGAATGAATCAAGCTGCCCGTCTTATCCACGCCAAAAGAGCACGACGAAATCCCGCAGGCTCGGACAATTTTCCCGGATAAACGAAGGGCCAGTAGGACCGAAACGGCCAGAGGGACGTTGACCCGAAAAAAACGGATCGTCCTTTTTGTATATATTTTTATGTTTTATATAATATAAGACCGGGAGATCTTCAGTCCTCTACTTTGTGAGTGTGCCCGTGTGTGAATTTTTATATTATTGGATCACAATGATGCAAAGTGCTGCTGTTATACCGACAGAAAGCCCGGTAAAGAGTCTACCAGAAATTCTCGGAGTGCCAATGCAACGTAAGGCTGTTTCTACCTCTTCTATCGATTATTTCATAAAGTAATTGGCGAGCATGCTTTGGAATGCTGCAGGAGCTCGCTGTCACGATATGCGCATCCTGTAACTTAAACACGGAGAGTGAGACAACAAGTACTGAGATAGTCTAAGAAGCTATTTCATCGGCTGTTAGACTATTCCTCGTATGTAAGTGTATGTGTGTATATGTGTGTGCGCTTGTGTGCACGCGCGCCTGTGTATGCCTGTGTGTGCGTGCGCGCGTTTTTGTGTATGATAACCATTCACGGTGTCCTTAGAGTCATTGAGCGCTTTACCTGAAAGCAGTGAGCTATGCAGAAGTGCAACATGTCTTTTTCATTGTACGCAACATCTGTCCTTTTCGGGGTACCTAGATAGTGAATTTGGTACATGGCGAGAATTTAATGCTACACTTGGCATTTGCTCTGTGACTCAGTATTTCAGTATATGCTACGAAGGCTTAGCGACATTTAGACACTAAAACACTCCGCTAAATTTCCCATACATATATATCATACATGCATATGTTCTTTTACAATTATGCTGCAAAAATCCTCAAAACTTTACTTACTTTTACAAACGGTAGGCCTGTATATCAAAAGGCCTTTCACTATGTCACGATTCTAACAAGATGGTTGGACTTTTAATGAATGCGGCCGTGCTCGCTGTCGGTCGGTGTTACGGATTTGTTCTGCACATTTTGTGTCTGTTTATGTTGACGTGAGGTTACAATGAAACGTATCTTTTCTTCTTTGTATGTGAAAAATAAACGCATATATTTTATAGAATGCCGAAAAACACCGTGCTTCTATTCACTACAATTCTGTATTTAACATTACCTGTGATAAAATAGTACTTCATAATCCAGTGTTTTTTCATCAACTGTATTTCTATGAGAAAAAAGTTCATATGCTCTGCGCCAACAAAATTTAAAATGTTTCGGTTTTATTATACACAATTCTTAATTTTGAAAAATGTATAAATTTAGCATTTGAGTGGTTATCAGCATCACAGTATTAAATTACCAATTATCATCGCATCTGGTCTTCATCTCCAGCATGTTAATCTCTACTAGGCCTATATAATCTGATGGCAAAATCAGGGTGGAACCTGAACTGGATAAATTCCTGACCTAATTATTCATGTCTAGGCTACCTGACAGCACATGCGCCCCAGTTATTACGTTTCAAAGTCATATTTCCTTTGATAGACTGCGCTAAATTCCTCGATAAATGTCAAGGAAATGTTGAACTATATCTGGTAACCCTCGCAGAATTTTTCAACAGATTATTTTGATTTTAATTGACAATAACAATAATAATTAACCACAATAAAAAATAACAACGAAGTAATTATTATTATTGTTTTTATTATTATTATTATTATTATTATTATTATTATCTGTAATTACTTTATTACTACTATACTACCACTAGGCTCTTGCTGCAATAATAAGAATAGGGTTTTAAAATATAACATTATATTAATAATATTACAGAATATCAAACAGAGACTAACCCTCACATGGAATTTTAATATGCGGCTTTTATCCAAGTTCTAAATCGTTATATCACTTGCCGCAACTGGATGTGTACTATCTTCACATCACTGATATTTTTACTAACAGATAACATTTATTTTCATTCTAGGTGATAACTTTAGTATCTTTTAAATACCTTACTAATTAGCTTGAATTGCTGAATAAGTAAGCGTGGATTTTTCCGCATCAAAATGTGAGCCTCTGTTAATCTTACACCCAACATTTATCTGAATAATAATAATAATTCTCTGAACTACTGAGTTATTGAACGTGTCCAATTTTAATGTATTTGTACCTTGCAAAAAAAAGTAAATTTAAAACAAGAAAATTAATTAACACGTAGAATTGATTTTTTTCAAGGTCTGGAATGCGAGGTCAACGGAAATATACCTAAAGCTATGTTCTAATGAGAGCAGTTATGACTGAAGAAATGGAATATTCTAATGCATCTTCAAGCCAATGCGCCAAGGGGAATTGTTAAGGTTATGAGGCTTTTGGCGGAAAGGTAGCCAAGGCTGCGGCCTTAATGGAAAGAATCACGGCGCTGTCCGTTCAGCACCCTTTGTGTGTCTTTCAGCTGCTGTTCTCTACCTTACTCAACTACATCACTATTTCGTTTATTTAATCTTTCGTCTTATTCGAGGCTGCCTGTTAATGGGTTCTGCAGAATCATCAGCAACGGGCGCGCTGACACGCGGCTCCGTTTATGCCATCAGTGTTTTAATTTATTCCATTGAATCCACGGCTGCACTTATTGCAATACGGCGTGCCAAAGTACCTTGGACCAGAACAGTCGCTGCCAACTTTCAGAGCTTCTTAAAGTCGCAGTGCTCGGTTTCCCCGAATCAATTACATCCATCTTTTTCCTAATTTTAACTATATAATGCAAAAATATTGTTTGACATTGTAGTTTCACGCTGTGTATTTTTACTGCTACAAAGCTATGCTACCACAACATGGGATACATTATAATTCTGCTATAAATGATTCAAATTAAGTAATATGTGACTTAGTTACTAGGGCAAACGTTTGATATATCATGTCACCGTCGTGGCATTGTTGTTTAGCACGGGTTTTTGCACACAACCTTGATAAGTTGGTATCGCTGTATTTTGTCAAGATTTTGAATTATACCAAATGAAGGCAATATTAGCAACAAAATGTTTTACACACAGGGTCACAGGTGTAGAAACAAAAATTGTTTTTTTCCTTCAATATTTCGAGAGACTGTGTATTAATACAGACGATTACTGGGCTATTTAGCCATTTAAAAAAAGGATATTAAACGAGTCCTGGGGATTTTTAGCCTGGAATTGTTCATTTTGGAGTCTGGGAATAGTGGCAATGATACGAACTAAACAAATTTGTGACAGACACAGCGCCTCGAATTAGGACGACGATTACACAGGACCTCATCCAGATATGTATGCAATTGAATTTTTGAACGATTATATATATATCAGTACAGTCTATATATATATATATACACACACACAGACTGTACTGATATAGAAATAGCGGTATATCCTCCGACTTGCACCCTCTGTACGACCTCGTCCCTCTGTACGCCTCCATTGTGAGACTAATGGCTACTCACAAGAATTTTATTATTCTTTCTTTGTACATATAATTCCTTCTTTGTGCACTTCTTGCAATTTCTGTAAGTACGAGAAAAACTGTATAGAATTACTACTTTTTCATGTTTATGCGAGAAGTAACATTCAGATTAACTTGAAAGTGGAAATGTACAGTTTCTCTCACTGATAATAAATGTCTCACTTTAAATCAATTTCGAAATCAGACAAACCTTACTGAAATAAAATATTCGCATTCATGATTACTTTGTAGACGCTGTTACTATCTAAAGCATTTGTGTAATTTATCTAAAGTGACGTACGAGTGAGACAGGTAATATATAAACATTAGTAGATTATAACGATTAGTGCTTCTATTGTCATTTTGATTTTCAGTATTAAATTATTTAATATTTCATATTAAAACCCAGCTTGACTGCAGGCTCTTAAACCCATGAAAACAGACAGATCAATTGGTTTGTTCTTAGCAAGCGACAATGTTTCACCCACGAATAATCTCTCGAAAATCATTCGACTATTTGATAATGAATTGAATTCTGTCTTAAGACATACAGTAAACCCACTCAAGAAAAATCTACATAGGATTTTCTGCTGTGCTATAGAACACAGTTAAGAAGATTGCAAAATAAATTCAATTCATTATCGCATAAATATTAATTTTAATGAATTTCATTCTGATATATGCGGGATATCTTTGATTCTGTGTAATACATTTTTACAATGACAATATGTTGCCAAGGAATTTCTTGCTATACGGTAAAAATTATATTCGCTCAAGTAAGTATAGGCATATGACCGTCTTTGTCGCTTAGCTACGTGGGATCATTTTAAAACCTCTATGGTAGCGGTATACGTACAATAATTCGTAAATCAGTGATAATCTGTATCCTCAAATTTATAGATTTAGCTAATTAACGTGTCGTTTTCTTGGTCTATCATGGTTTTTATCACTTACTATTATTTAAATACCTATCCATTCATTATATGATATGCATTATAAATATATATTTTTAAAATTTTAATTATATTTTGTGCTCTATAATTATTACGGTTTTTCGTTTAAAGGTCTATCATCATATAATCGCAATGTTGTGGCTGAGAGTTCTAATCGGTTTATTCATTTTATTTTTTTTTTAATGTAAAGTACATTATTGAGAAATAGCTGTATTACAGTATTGCTGTCTTTTTATCACTCATATTATGGAGATCTACTATTAACTTAAGGTATGAATTAATCTTTCAAGTAAGTCCCGGTTTATTTAAATGTGATATTCATGTTATATTTCCAGGCTACGCGTGTTGCCCGTAATAAAATGTTATTAAGATGAGGCCTGTAAATCTTTTAATCAGATATTACTATTATTAATTGTGCGTATCATGCCATGCAATGGAAATTTGTGTTTGTGATTATCGTTGTCCAGTAAAAGTAGAATGCTTTGTAAGCCATCGGTACATTACTGTAAGTGGAACTTTTCGTTACTCTGCGAACTACTTTACGATTCCGGGTATACAGCAACTTGATGTGTGTCCTCTGTTCCGATAGAAATCCCCCAGTGCGCCGGCTGCAGCCAGCATATCCTGGACAAGTTCATCCTGAAGGTGCTGGACCGGCACTGGCACTCGAAGTGCCTGAAGTGCGCCGATTGTCAGGCGCTGCTGGCGGACAAGTGCTTCGCACGCGCGGGAAATGTCTACTGCAAGGAAGATTTCTTCAAGTGAGAGCTAATATTTTTATTGATATTGTTTGTTACCTAAAAAAACATGTGAAAGATGGCAGCTTTCAATCTACCCGCTATTGTTATAGTACCATAGTGTCATTGTTCTGTCTTTAAACAAACAGTTACGTCTTATACGCATATATTATACGTTGAGAGAAACATTTACCCTCGTCTTTCTCAATTTTATATATTTTTTCCATTCAGTGCGCCTGATTTTTAGGGAATCAGTTTAATTCCACTTTATTGTCATTGTACAGTGCCAGAGCAAGTGTACAAAGAAATCACATGCGACAACACACTGTACTGGTGTAGCCTAATAGCTAGACTTTCAAACATTTAATCATCTGAACTATTTATTGCAATTATATTGATTTTAGTTGTGATATGTTTTATGTTGGCAAATGATAGAATATTCGCCTGACTATAAACCAAGAAATACTTTTGTAATATGTTTTTTTTTTTTTTTTGCAATATTATAAAATATCTATAGATTTGTTAACAAAGAAGGAGACACATACCAGTATGGTCAATGTAAGCAGGTGTATGTTGCAGCTAAATGAAATGAAATTCAGTTGAATTTCATAAATAATGCTTTGTTGAAAGTATTGTTTGAAGGCCAGAAACATGTAAATTACCTTCAGACATGCAGGCTGGAGCAGTTACAGCATCAGGCAGAACAGACTGAGGTCCAGGAAGCCCCTGCTGGCCCTGATAGAAACCCCTGTCCATGGGCCTTACACAGCAGGTCATGTGATCTGACAAGCAAACCTCACAATGATTAAGGAGCCGAACTGAGGAGCGAAAGGTGTCAAGTGTACATCCCTTGAGGGAATCCAAGCCTGAATCATGGTACTTTACCTGAGCTGCACAAATAAAAACACATCCAGGTGTTCAAATAAGTAAACAATAGAAAATGCAGTATATAATAATGATAAAGCACATACCTTTTACATTCATCAAGAATACAGCAGAACCTATAAATACACTAGTAAATATGCTTTTGACATCACCCACGTTTCCTGCATTATGAAGTTCCTGGGGAATATTCATGACCTGCAGCATTTTATGGCTGTCTGGTTGTGGGTGCAGGAATACCGGATACTCTTTGGCTACCTGGCGCATAAGACATCCTTGTCAGCGTTTAAGCGCAAAATAATTTGTTGCCAAAGAATGCCAGTGATATAAGAAGATCAGATGTCCTGTCTGAATTGAAGCGGTGGGGTATTATCAGTACATTACCCAGAGCATGCCAGTGTCAGCACCTGTTTAAGGTAGCTGCCATTTTAATTCGGCGCTAAGGCGGGACTTTCTTGAGGATGCTTGTTTGAGTGTAACACTGTACCTAGTCTAGGACTTTCCCCCAAAGCACTGCATGTCCTTGCCACAGTCGTGCTTCCATCTACTCACATTGCAGCGTTCTGGAATCATAGCCATTCCAGGGCAACTGATGCTTGACACGTTTTTATTACATCTCTCAGCACCACCCAGCGAAAGAAGTTCGGCTATTAGACATTTATTTTCTTATTAAATGGAGAAGGAAATGCGCGAGCGGGGACTTTAAAGCGTTTAATTGCACTCTCCTGGGCCGGGCCGGGCTCTGATGATGGTAACCCGTAATGGACGTGTGAAGGGAGAGGCATCTGTCATGACTCAGCTTTTGGAGAAGCACTGAGAGATTAATCTGGAAGCGCCGTGAGTTTGTCTTGGATCCAACAAGTGATATGCATTACTGGGCAATACAGGCAGCACTGTTTGCTGCGCTCCACAATGGAGGACATTAAAACACTCCCAGCACCGCTCGCTGGGCACAGAAATGGCAACTACGTTCCTTTTCTTCCTTCTCTTCACATCCTCTTCCCCTTGTTTTTTTTTTTTTTTTTTTGCGATTTAATTTCAGAGGCATTAAAGAAGAAAATTAGGTTTGACTTTTATCCAAAACAGGATCAGTACTGGCTTTTACTAAATCATGTTTGAGAGGTTTTAATGTCAGAGGCTTCAATGAGACCTAAAAAGCTCACAAGTCAGATGCCGGTAGCTAACTTTGTTAGGGGGCCCGGGGGGGATAGAGGGGCTGGAGGCAGTTTAATGTTAAAACTGTAGTGGCGTGCAGGGGGGGGGGGGATGCCGGGGGATGGAGTAAGGGGAGCTCAGAGGTGGGGGCGGGCCTCACAGCTTACCCTTGCTTCAGAGGAAGGGGTTTATTTTGCCGTTTACAGTTGCTGATTTACAGCCTTCTCCAGTCTCTCCTTTATAGTTTCCCTTCTGCACATTTACTTTGACTGCTTCACTGCATCCCTGGGCAGCTGCTGCATTCACTCTGGCCACTTCACTGCATCCCTGGGCAGCTGCTGCCTTCACTCTGCCTGCTTCACTGCATTTCTGGGCAGCTACTGCATTCACTCTAACTGCTTCATTGCAACCCTGGGCAGCTGCTGCATTCACTCTGGCCGCTTCACTGCATCCCTGGGCAGCTGCCGCATTCACTCTGCCTGCTTCACTGCATCCCTGGGCAGCTGCCGCATTCACTCTGGCCACTTCACTGCATCCCTGGACAGATGATGCATTTACTCTGGCCGCTTCACCGCATCCCTGGGCTGCTGTCGCATTTACTCTGGCTGTTTCACTGCATCCATAGGTAGCTGCCGAATTCACTCAAACTGCTTCACTGTATCCCTGGGCAGCTGTCGCATTCACTCTGGCTGCTTCACTACGTCCCTAGGCTGTTGCTGCCTTCACTCTGGCCGCTTCACCGCATCCCTGGGCTGCTACTGCATTCATTCTGGCTGCTTCACTGCATCCCTGGGCAGCTGCTGCATTCACTCTGGCCACTTCACTGCATCCCTGGGCAGCTGCTGCTTCACTCTGCCTGCTTCACTGCATTCCTGGGCAGCTGCTGCTTCACTCTGCCTGCTTCACTGCATCCCTGGGCAGCTACTGCATTCACTCTGCCTGCTTCACTGCATCCCTGGGCAGCTGCTGCATTCACTCTGACCACTTCACTGCATCCCTGGACAGCTGATGCATTCACTCTGGCCGCTTCACCGCATCCCTGGGCAGCTGCCGCATTCACTCTGCCTGCTTCACTGCATCCATAGGTAGCTGCCGAATTCACTCAAACTGCTTCACTGTATCCCTGGGCAGCTGTCGCATTCACTCTGGCTGCTTCACTACGTCCCTAGGCTGTTGCTGCCTTCACTCTGGCCGCTTCACCGCATCCCTGGGCTGCTGTTGCATTTACTCTGGCCGCTTCACTGCATCCCTGGGCAGCTGCCGCATTCACTCTGGCCGCTTCACTGCATCCCTGGGCAGCTGCTGCATTCACTCCGGCTGCTTCACTGCATCCCTGGGCAATTGCTGCATTTACTCAAGCTGCGAATTACCAGGAATTAACACGAGTTGCCCTCGAGCCGCAGTGCCCAGCCCCAGGCACTCTTACATAATGAGGATCCTCCAGGGCACCATCCCCAGCGCCTGGCCACCGTGCTTTATTTACAGCTCCACGTCTGGCGGTTTACATGCCGGAATGCAGCCGTTGTCCCACTTGCTTAACCGTGCATCTGCTTGCAGGCGCTTCGGGACCAAGTGCGCCTCCTGCCAGCAAGGCATCCCACCCACCCAGGTGGTGCGCAAGGCGCAGGACTTTGTGTATCACCTGCACTGCTTCGCCTGCGTCATGTGCAGCCGGCAGCTGGCCACCGGTGACGAGTTCTACCTGATGGAGGATGGCAGGCTGGTGTGCAAGGAGGACTACGAGACGGCCAAGCAGAACGGTATTACAAACATACCAGCGCCGCTTCTGCGTCTACTGATACCAATATTAGCAACAATATGGTAATGAAGGAATAGTGATGTTATTATAATTAATAACAAACTCAAAGCTGATCGTGCTTACTGGGCATATGACATAGGGGCAGTGAAACCTGTACCTGGCCACCTGGTCCACTAAGCAGGACCCTTTGGTTCCTCTACGGCAGTGTTTCCCAATCCGGTCCTCCGGTCCCCCAGACGGTCCACATTTCCGCTCCCACCCAGCTCCCCAGGCAGGTGTCTCAAAAACCGGATGTTGAGCTACCGGGAGCTGGAAGGGAGCAAAAACCTGGACCATCTGGGGGACCCGACGAACCACACTGGGAAACACTGACCTACAGTCATCCTGAACTTGCTGAGGCTGCTAACCGAGGGCAAGCTAATATAGGCCATTCAGAAGCATTTAAACGGCAGGGTTTAGCATCCAAGAGGGCACACCTGACTGCGTAATATACAGTAACAGAGACACAGAGAGGTGATACGAGAAGGGGGAGGGTATTGAAGAAACAAAATCATAATAAAAATATCTCAGGATCTCGGCATCCTGCTCATTAAATCTTGAGTTGACGTGACCTTTTATGGATCGGAATGCTGAAAGCCCTGGCTTCGTGTTTATGGAGATTTCCATGCAATGCCCATTGATTATGCTAAGTGATGTAATGCACATTTATGGTAGGCCCTCAATAACTCCCCATTCCCAGAATCCTCCTGGGAGATTTATGTCCTCTTCAGCTGGAGTGGTACTGACTGAGCATCTCAAAGGCATTGAACTCTGTATCTCCTTCTAACTGCCTTGTCACATTGCAGTAGCTCTTTGTACTAGGCGCACCTCTCACATATTCTTCTTAAAGAGATATTTCCCCTTCCCGAAACATCTGCAGAAACTTTAAGAGCACCGTTCTTAAAGGGCTAGCTTCATCCCCTCCGCGCGTCTCCTTGCATTGCTGTCACTCTTCCTTCCAATGACCCTCTTGCTCTTCTTGAAGATGACTCAGAAGCTGGAGCCAAGCGACCACGGACCACCATCACCGCCAAACAGCTGGAGACCCTCAAGAGCGCCTACAAGAACTCGCCAAAACCGGCGCGCCACGTTCGGGAGCAGCTCTCCTCGGAGACAGGCCTGGACATGCGGGTGGTGCAGGTATGTCATACTTCATGCACTGTTGGTGGGAGAGCTCACTGCTGGCTCACCCTGGAGCTGTACCACAGGTCCTCCCATCCTACAGGGGCAGTGTATGCAATTAACCGGTCCTCGATTCAAACCCGAAACACCAGCTGAGCTGATGTCCTACTCAAGTAATGACTCAAGGAAATAAACATCAGCGGCTGGGACTTCTGGCTGGAAATTGGCGGCCTCGATATCATTTCAGTCTGTCACACAAGAGGACAGCTAAATTATATTTACAAGTAAGATCCATTGGGATCATCATCAGCTTGAGAGAAAAAAAAACACATTTTGATATCACTCATTTAAACAGTTAGATATTTAGTGAAGATACTGAAATGAACTTAGTAAAGGGGAACCAGATACAGGACTGTGTTCTAAGCAGCTAAGCTGCCTGCTTAATTATCTTAGCTGCTCATCAATGCACACATCGAGTCCTCACGGTACTTGGATGGTGGGATGTATAATCACGCTTCACTGCAGCTTGATAACTGCGTCACTGGCCGTCCGCCTGGGCTGCAGGTGTGGTTCCAGAACCGGCGCGCAAAGGAGAAGCGTCTGAAGAAGGACGCCGGGCGGCACCGCTGGGGCCAGTTCTACAAAAACGTCAAACGGAACCGGGCCGGCAAGGCGGAGAAGGAGAGCTCTGCAGAGGACGGGGGGCTCAGTGACAGCGAGCTAAGCTTCAGAGGTCAGTGTGCGATCCCCCACCCCCCGCTTAGGCCCCCCCGGCCCTCCCCCACGGTCCTCCCAAATTCATTTGCAGTGCGCGGGAGGGCCGCCCTGCTGCCTGCAGCTTCCTGCTACACGTTTTGGGGGCTCATAAACTCTGCCCCTTCGGGCCTCTTTTAAAAGGAACCTTTTTATTAGAAATGAGAAGGCTGTCTTGAAAACTCTATAAAGCGGGCCAGGCTTTTAGCCGATTAGCGTGAACGCAGTCCAGGGTGTCATTTCCATCCGAACAACACTTGAGGGACTGAGCGGGAGTGTTTTGCGCCCCCTGCAGGGACGTCGGTACATGACATTTGTAAATCACAGCTCCTTCGTCAACTCCTCACTGAAGCGGGGCAGCATCTGTGGATTATGCCTAAGAATGCAGCTTCAATAAAATATCTATAATTTGTATCATCGCGTGATGCGTTGTGATATCCCATGATGCTCCTTGCTTCGGATACACAGCCAGTCGCCGTGCATAACCTTTGAAACGATTGTCTTTCCACTCTCTGCAGAAGATCAGATCCTGCCCGACCTAGGACACTCCAACGGGCTCTACGGAAGCGTGGGCGACGTCGGAAGCACAAGCCTCTTAAACGGGGGCTTCTCTCTGGACGGCGGCGGGCAGCCGTACCACGAGCTACGGGCAGGCAGCCCCTACGGCCTCCCCCAGTCACCGTCCTCCATCGCCTCCCTGCCCAGCCACACCCCACTCTTAGGCAGCTTGGCCTTCAACATGGACAGCTTGGTGGGGCAGGGAGCCCAAGGCACTACGGGCCAGGTGACGCGATCCGTGGCGGGGGGGCCCACCTCCGACCTCTCCACAGAGAGCAGCACGGGTTACCCAGACTTCCCCACCAGCCCCGGCTCCTGGCTGGACGAGATGGACCACTCCCAGTTTTAAAGTGCGGGGCCCGGCCGCCTGGTACACGCAGTATCCGGAGCAGGGATGGAGAAACATCAAGCAGCCTTTTTTCTGTCTCCCAGACCTGACGTTTGCTTTTTTAAAAAATGGGGCAAGGAGGAGCAGGGTATGGAAACTAAAAGGAACTCCGCCGGCCCAATGCCCCCACTTAGGGCCACTGAGGACTGGAAGAGTGGGACAGCGGTGGGGTAGGGGGTAGGGTGTCCTACGTACAGCAGGATGTCTGCAAAGGTTTAACGTCTACCCCCAACAAAGTACTGTCTGTCAGTGATTCTGTTTCGTTCCGTTCATTTGTTTTTTGACCATTTATACATGTATAAATTCCAGCATGGGTTCGTGAGGACAGAACATAGGGTATTTCTCAAACATGTTCCAGCTCTACTAGAGCACAATCACAACAAGGCTCTCTGCATGCTTCTGGGAAGATCAGTACCGGCGTCAAAGTCTCTACGGCGGCAATGCACTTTACACTCTTTTTGCACAGTGAGTAAGAGTGAGAGGCGGGTGCACAATGCAGCATAGAGAGTCACGCTGCATCACGGTAGAGTGTTAAATCACTGGAGAGAGAAAGAGATCTCAGCGTGATCCCTGACTTCCACAAAGGTCCCTCCCCCCCCCCCCCCCCCCCCGCGGCCGTGTAACAGTGCTTTCTGTTCTGTTCAGGCTTACGTTCAGTTATTGCTTGAAACCCCAAACGCATCTGGAGATGGTTGTGAGGTCAAAGCGTGTTCTGAGTGAGGAAGTAACTTGTGGCAGACCTGCCAAGGACCACGGTGTTTAGGCATGCAGGCTCTATCTTGGAGCTTAAGCGGTTTTGTTGCACTGGGGATTCTCCAGCATTCCCAGTCTCCCCTCAGAGGATTTAGAGGAGTGAGATGATTGAGTATCAGCGCCTAAGAGGCCAGATTTCCAGTAGAGCCAAACAGATCACAGGAGCAAAGTGCTGGCCTGGCTCACCTGATTATACCTGAACATGAGAGGGAAGTCTGGAGTTGATTCCTGATACTGCGAGCATTCGTCATGCTAACATGTGATCCAGCCTAGCATGGGGGTTCAGATGCTACCGTGGCTGTCCTGGTAACAAGGGAGTAACACTCGGTCTCTAAAAAGGGCTTTTCAGCTTACAGGATGTGCTTGCAGCGTGAACTCTGTATGTATGCTTTTCAAATTTCAGGTCCTGAAACTTCTGCTATGTTTTCGGTTGATCTTGGACTCGATTGAATTAAAATGTAAGGAAAGAAGATTGTCCTTCTCATAAAGTTACACTTGGCTGTATCTGGACTGCTCTTCCAGAAGCTTTTGTGTCAATATTATCATAATGAATTAATGCAAACAAGATAATAAGGCAGTTAATGTCGTGAATGTGATGTTACTCTAATATTTTGTAATGATTTCTACAGTCGGTTTCTGGGGACTGCAAGCTGCTTCTGAGTATGATAAGCAAGGTTTGATTTTTTTTATGAACCCTTGTGTTTTTACTATTTTTGTCAGTATCCACATGACATTTCATAACTTCATGACTTATGTGTACATAGAGGTACCTATAAAAGAACATGAAGCACTATGAGACGTACTCAGTGTAACAATTAAAAACGGAAACGACGCAAGCGAAGATGAATGGAAAGCGAGGAAGGTCTGTGAGTTCAATATTTATTTGCGTTTGTTTTGATGTCAGCTGCAAACTAATGGACCCGATCTGGAAATACGAGCCGAAACACAGCAACCCAGCTGTGACATGCAAACGGATATATAATCAAACAAAACAATATACGTATTAAAACACTTTCTGTTCAAACTGTTATTGCCTCTAACCCCTGGGGTTTTGTTGTAAATTTTGTACAGTTTCAAAGGTGTCAAGAGTCTCATTTCATAAGCACTATTTATTGCCATGTGTCTTTGAAAAAGGATTTAAAAAGAAAGCACTGAATCTATTCGCATATGCCTTCTGTGTGACGGCATGAACTGTGTATAGCAAAATCTATATAAAGAAATAAAGTTGAATCGTCTTTGGGTTAAGTAGGCTCCGCTGTGCAATGTTTCTTTGTTTTTTCGATGACTTTAAGACATCCATCTCGAAAATCCAACCTCTGTTGTGACGATTGCGAAAGAGATTTTTAAAACAGATCTGGAAATAAATTAAGCATTATTCTACATTTAAAAATGACAAGGCGGCAGGGTGTCCACTCAGAGCCGGGCATTATACTGTAGTGTTGCATAGATGTTTTCTTAATCCACTCAGAGCTAAGTAATTGAAAACCGCTGAAATGTGAATAAATGTGCTGTGTGGACACGAAAGAGGGATCTTTGCTTAAAACGGCGGAAACATGTCCGCACAAAATCATGCACAGTAAATAAAAGGCTCCGCGCCTGTCTGATGTGTAACGAGTTAAATGGATGGGCAGACGTTACCGGCGAAAGCAGATCTAACAAGGAAATAAATCATAACCGGCGACAAAATGCGGGGAATATGCCACCGCCATGCATTCGCGATTGTTAGCACTCACTGAATTGTTTCTTTATGAAAGATTGATTTTAAGATCGTATATACAAACCTAGCAGAAATGTACCAGAGCTGTACAAATATCTAAAACTGAATTGCGAACTTCCGGCGTGGCCAAATGTGATCTACCCGCTTATAAAATAATGTCAGAAAACTGGGTGATTTCTTTCTGCCATTGATCAGACAAGCTTTGGCCATTAGTGGGTAACCATTAATAGTACTGCATAACAAAGATAAATTGCGACAAAGACAGTTGGGATAATTTACACGCCACTTACAGCACTAGTATACAAATAAATCTGGGGAATTCCCGCACTGTTGCTTTTGCAAAGATGACAAACACAAACACAAATGGCCATTTTCATCGATCTGCGGCTTTTATTACAAACTTCCCGAATGCAACAGTAGACAATGAATTTATAAACCGATAAAGTATTAAATATAAGATGCCACTGTGAAGTAGAAATCTTTTTTTTCCTTAAATGATCTTTTTTTCGGCCATGCGGAATGACATGACGAATTGAAGTTCATGCAGATCGAGGCTTGCGTAGATTTTATTTTGTCAAGCAAAATTAACTTTATGTCACGTTATTTAGTTATAAGAGCAGATGATTTGAGAATAAAATCTTTGGATGACTTCCCGCGCAGAAGGGAGGCCGTGTGAATCTATGCTGCGTGTAGTTAATGGGTTGCGGACTCTGCAAACACTTCAGACCTTAAGTAACAGCTGGCTGAAATATGGCTTCAACGTGTAGAGAAGAGTATTGCTGTGCATTTCCAACCCGAGCACAGTCCCTAATGCCCATATGAGAGGTTTTCACTTTGCTTCAACTGGGGGATTTCGCTTGTCTCTGAGTACTCCGTCTAGGAATAAAGCCTCGCATTAAGCTGTGCCCGATACAATAGTCAACCCCGAGAGAGGGGAGAGAGCGGCCATACTCATCCCGTTTACAAACGTCTGCCATCTGTCTCTAATGGTGTTAGGGAAACAGAGAGTGGGGGAACTTGTAAAAATGCATAAACGTTAAGTAAAGAAGGTTAAGCAATATGGGACATGATTTGAGAGGAGGCAGTGTCAGGAGTGAAGAGCTCAGGGAAAATTGAGAGCCATAATGGAAATATAATGGGCTTAGTGTCACAGCTGCGGAGACGCGCACCGGGAGCGCGCAGTCACCGGGGCTGAGCCCCTCCCGCTGGGGAAGTCAGGCATCTGAAAAAGGGAGGTGAGCGCCTTTGTGAAACATACAGACCTAACCTGTCCTGCTCAGGGAGGGAATGTATGAAGATGAATGGCTATTGGCCACCAAACCATTTTGTTAAATATAACACCACACATAGGAGTTTTCGCGGGAGACGGAGAGCAGCTGACAGGTCTGTTTTGTGCGTGTTATTTAATGCTTCATATTAAGCGGGATTTTGCCGGAGGAGGATTACAGTATGTCCCCATTGTTTGGTCAGATATGCATTAGGTTCTTTAATAAGATGTAGTTAGGAGCAGAGATTTGGATTTTGAATTTTCATTTAGTGAGGCTTCCTGGATTTGTGCGTGTGTGTGAGTTGGGGGGGGGGCTTTTATAGATCTAAAGCTGATTTGTAGGCAGCTCCATGTGCTGAGGAGCGCCTGAATATACTGTAAGTGACATAATATCTGGTACATGGAGTGATCGTAGGAGAACAGCTTCAGGGCGGGAATGTGGGATCGTTGGGTTAGGCGGGACGCACTTTCTCTAAGTGTATTGTAGAGTCCCGAAAAATGCCCCCTCAGTTGTGCTGGATTGTCACCATGACAGCTTTCTCACTGCTGACAGCCATTACCTTTCCCGTTTTCCTGTATACGTGCACATTCACTCTGGTCTCCCTGAGTGCTCACTGCGTATGCGTGTGTGGAGCCAGTGTGGACGGTCATCCTGTCTTGGGTGTCCTTAGTCTCGAGTCCTGCACGTGTTTTCTGGGATGGGCTGCTTGATTATGGTAAAAATCATAATTACGATTATTTAACATGATTACTCATTGACTTAGGAAATAGCATGCATTAATTGAACTTGAAAATGTGTTTAACATTTTATTTCCTTGAACTCTAAACATAATTTTACTACAGTTTAATTTATAACAAAACAAAACAGCAGCATCACTGCAAAACGAAATATGGCACAATACGTGAATATTATGAAAACGGGACACCTGACAAATGTGACAGTTAAACTTTGCAGTTAATATGTGTTTAGTAGTACTTTATTTTCCTTTCTATATAGTGTTCAAGGGGCATTCATGTTCACAATGCCTTTTTTTTTATCTTTAACAATACTAGTTTTATCTTATTTTGTTGTGATAATAATCATTGGATGTCAAAATGGTAACTGAAATTAAAATTTGATTAATTGCCCAGCCCTCACTGCAGGGACGTCACAGCTCTGTCAGATAAGCAGTATTGGAAGATCATCAACCTGAGCAGGAAATATCTACAAAAACATGAAAAAGATCAGGCGAGATCAGACGATGTCACTCATTCCTAAACCTAGCAGAACAGTCACTGTGAACTTCACTGTACATTGACATGGGGCCCAAGCCATTTTATTAAAATGACACTTAATTTTTGGTAATTAACTGATTAATTGGAGTCATGCTGACCAAAGTCAATCAAAGTTAAGTACCATGTTTGGATTCTTGCCTACTGTACATCACTGTTCAAACAATTTAGTTCAGGCCAAAGTATTTTAATTTAATGTAATATATATATTCCATCTATCCATCTTGCAACCGCTTATCCCGGTCAGCGTGGCAGAGTATTATAAATATTTTATAAATTTAATATATTAATTGACTGAAAATAAACCACTGCACAACCCTGGCCAGGATAAGCTGTTGCAAGATAGATGTATGAAAACAAACCACATTAAAACATTTTAACGGTTATTTTTGTAGCCTTGCACTTGATTAAGAGACGTAGTCTCAGATGGGGCAAGGTTATGAACATTGTCCTTGTCTGTCACTCCCAAAGATTCTTTCTTATAACGGATACTACGAAACACACAGCCACGAAACTGTCTGCAAGTTCCACATTTATTTCCAAAGATCCATCAAGATCAGAGAACTCATCTGAGTGTGATGCGGACAGTCGAGGGCACGAGTCAGAAGGTCACTGGCTAAAGCATCAGTCTTCTGCAGATTTATACATTCATATTTTACAACCAAGGAAGCCAGGAATCAAACGCAGAGTGGCTTCCTTGTACCAGTGCTGTTAATCCAAACCTCAAGTTTGTGGTTGTCTCACATAATGTTGGCCCTAGCATTCAAATGTATATCTGGAAAAAGAAATACAAATTATAATACTTTTCAAATAACCAAGTAAAATCAAATCATATGTATGCAGAAATCTGAAAACTGCAGCTTGGATGTCATCAAGTTTTGATCGATTAAATAAAATGTGCATAAATCTTACTGGATGCCGGAAAGATGAGATGAAGAACACCACCCTCAAACTCACTGATCCACTGACAACAAAACCGTTACAGTAAATTATAAAAAACACATGGGAAAGACTGAAGCCAGTGGTTGCTAAGCTAAGAGCCGAATCATATGTAAAGTCAAGATGGAGAGACCAAAAGTGCTGTCAAACACGAAAGAGAGCTAGTCCCTGGCTACATACATTCTCATGTAAAATACTGAAGGACCAAAAGAGGCCATACTTGTGAGGTTTTTGTTTTTAATAACAATGGTAAATGCATCCCATGGAATTATTGATCTTTCTGAAAGGGGGGCGGCTTGCTTTTCTCATGGGTAGAGGGGAGGGTTGTCTCGTAGGGGTCTGACGGATGCCTTGGTCTAGCCTTTGGTAGCAGCGTACTGGCGAAGGAGAGTGGAGATGTCCTTGGAGTCTGTGACCTCTTCTGGAAGGGAGCCCTCCTGGTCTTTGATGGAGGGGTCAGCGCCGGCTTGGAGAAGCAGCTCTACGATGTCAGCAAACTCGCAGGCAGACGCTGAGGGGACCAAAAAAAAAAACCTGTTAGGAACGCAATTCCACACTCAGAAAGGTGAGAGAGAGCCAGTGGTGAGAAGGCAGGGGGCCCTGGGTTATGTGATCTGAGCTGCTGAAGGGCCATTGACATGCGACACGCTTGCAGCAGGTGGGTTATGAAGAGAATGTCCAAAATCAGGCCGCTAACGAGGTAGTGTAAATGCATATCTAGGTTACAAGTGTCCTCTCTGGTCAGAACGAGCATTTTTATTGGCCACACACATACAAATGAAGCATTTTTATAGCACTAGAGTTCATTTGCATTTTTATCCATGGGATGAGAGTTTCAGCTAAAGGCAGCGTGCTTCCTTTTATCTGACCAAAGTCATGTAAAAATCGGTTTAAAACCAAGTAAAGATATACAGATAATCGCACCCCCTGCTGGAGGACATAGGTTTTATCATGGTCTAGTCCATGTTGGGCCTCGCCAAGCAGCTATCAGGGTCCAGCCCACGGGGCCCGTGCAGAGTCACTATCAGGGTCTGGCCCACGGGGCCCCCTCCAAGCTGCTAGTAGGGTCTGGCCCATAGGGCCTGTTCCGAGCCGCTATCAGGGTCCGGCCCACGGGGCCTGTACAGAGTTGCTGTCAGGGTCCGGCCCACGGGGCCCGTACAGAGTTGCTATCAGGGTCCGCTTAGCTGCCCATCTTTCTTAACCGAGTTACCGAGCCACTGCGCTGATGCATCCAGATTCCTGCACTCTGAGCGCTTTTTCACCAGAGTGTCAATCCTCTTCATTAAAAGAAAAAACACACCCACCCCTCACTGACAGGCTGATGCTAGCAGGAATTCCCGAGTGACGGGGACCTCTTTTAATCTGCGTCCCACCAGGGGATTCCAGGTAGCCTTGAATTCATCGAAGTGTGTGTGTGTGTGTGTGTGTGTGTGTGTGTGGTGGGGAGGGCGGGTGTACTTATGTCAGTTTCTTGATTTTTTTTAAATTGTGTTTTATTTTCTGAGCTCTGAATGCCGGCACGCAGCCTGTAAAAACGCCCTGGTCCTCCCCGGCCCCCTGGGAGCCCTTGAGGAGGAGAACAATTTACGGTGCACAGTAAACCTTCAATTAATCATTCGCCATCGGTGGTGGCCCCGGCACAAGAAGGGGGATGAATTCTCATTCTCCGCCGCCGCTGCCCGGACTTCATCGCTTATGTTTATGAGTCGTTTCCTTGCAGCGGCACTGCCCCGTGGGCCCGGTCCCTGCCAGCGTGCCATCCCAGCGACAGATGGCATCCTCTCTCGGGGGACACGGGCGGACCTGCCCTCGTTCTGTCCCACGGCCCCCGTGGAGGGCGGCTGATTTCCTCTGGGAGCCGTGGTGGCTTTTGCGGGGGTGGGGGAGGGGTGGCGCATGGCTGTGGCCCCCAGGAGACGCAGACAGCCACAGACGGGACACAGGAGCCGCTGATAATGAAGCGATGCTCAGTGACATTAGGCAGGCAAGGCCAGAGCTGCGGGCCGGCACCAAAGCCCAAACTGGAAACTGACACAAACTGCCAGGAAACTGATCCGATCAACCCAGAAACCAACACAAACAGCCAAGAAACGGACCCAATTGGGCCAGAAACCAACACAATCGGCCAGGAAACTGACCTGATCGGCTTGGGAACCGACACAAACTGCAAGGAAACTGAAGCGATTTGCCTGAAAACCGACACAAACGGCCAGGAAACTGACATAAACAGACTGGAAACAGACCTGATCTGCCTGGAAACTGACACA
>JAODLC010000036.1:22881993-22902567 GCA_026781145.1 Hippopotamyrus pictus | reverse complement strand
AACGGCCAGGAAACTGACCCGATCCACCTGGAAACCGACACAAACGGCCAGGAAACTGACCCGATCCACCTGGAAACCGACACAAACGGCCAGGAAACTGACCCGATCCACCTGGAAACAGACCGAATTAGCCAGTAAACCAACCCGAGCTGGCCTGGAAACCAACCTGGCTAGCAAAATATCGTCATGTTATATATGTCATTGCTAATCAGATAATTTGTTAAATTCTTTTTATAAAATTATAAATTATAAAAAATCTATTATACAGGATTCTGTAATCAGACAGTGGTGCTGTCATATATTTTCATACCACACAATCTCACAAGATCTGTCCCTCAAAGCTTTGCCAAACACTTACCGTAGTGTAAAGCTGTCTGGCCTTCATTGTCCTGAAACACAGAAACATAAAACGTGTAAATATACACCTTAACAAACAAAGCCACCGTGATTCAGGACTTTTGTGAAAAGATTAAATATTGATTTACTTCCCACTAGAAAGAGCAACTGAACCTACTGAAAGGCGAGGACAGGCCCCCGAGTCTGGGGCGAACGTGAAATCGCAGACGTTACTGGGGAGGCATCCCCAAGCCGAGTTACGGCAGCGTGACCAATGGGATAATCAGGCCCGCGTCTCCGGGCACAAAAAGGTGAGATGGTCTCTGCTGGGAGGGAGTCTAAGAGGATTTCCAAGAGGCCACATTGCGCAAAACAAATTACCGAAGACAGACTAAGGGGGCAGCGCGCTTCCGACGCCCCCACAGTCCGATTCAGATTGATGTCGACCCACGGAAAAGGCTGTGATGGGGGAGGGATGGCTGTGTTTGGGACAGGGGTCACTCAAGGCATAAATCCCATGCTAAGCTTTTTTTTTTTTGGGGGGGGGGGGGGGGGGGTCGCCCCTCGTGGTGTGATACGTACATTTAATTTAGGTGTTGTCTTCTACTTACCACTTGAGCACAGCTTTTCAACCCCATAATGATGACAAATGCCGATATTGTTGCTGCCGGCCGCAGTGTGAGATTTTTACGAAGATCACAAAGATGTGAATGGAGATCTGAGCGATCTCATTCTGGGGAGGGTGGTCTCCTTTTTTGATGTCCCTCAAACCCAGGCACATGAAGGTTAGATGGGAGGTTTCACCTGCGGTTGTGTCCAAATCTATTTGTTGTTTTCCTGATGTGTTAACCTGGACCACACGGCGTGGCGGGTGACCACGGTGCCCCCTCCCAGCCCCACAGATGGCACCCCACCCATCCCTGGAGCCCATTGTTCCCTGCTCGCATCCCGGCAGGCACTCACAGCCACGCTTTTAAGGGGCCCGGAGAGAGATCCTGCCATTTTCCCGGAGGACGGCTTCTCGGGAAGCGGACTGATTGGATTAGAGCGTTTAATTCCCAGCGGGCGGACAGACCGCTGATGGAGATTTCATCTCTGCAGAAACCGGCCCCAGAGATCAGCCGTATAACCAGTCAGGTGTTTTCAGACTGCAGCCATTCAGAATAACAGCAAAAAAAAATCACAATGCACAGAAAACGTGTTGACTGCAATTGAACTTGCAATTGAAAAAAACAAATGAAAAGTAATTACAAAAAACTGCTAAGTAAATAATAGTAAACTATAAGGAGCCTATTGAAATGTATCTTTTCCTTCTGGTATTTTTTTCACGTGGTTAGCAATGTAGGTCTAAGCTACATTTTCATTCGCAAACAATGTCATTGAGTCGTAATAAATAGCAAAAGCTTTGTAATGGTCTTCTGTGCAGATACACCCTGCAGCGGAGTGTAGCGTGCATCAGGGGTGTCACAGCGCTTTGGACAAGGGGTACTCCGCCCCCATGGAAGAGCGCCAGATGTTTTCCGAAAGTAGAGAAGCGGTCAGTGTGCGATGCACGGCAACACATGCAGGCGTAATTAAACTGTGAGGGGTTTAGGGGCCTAATCTGCTTTCGCTAATCTGCGGGTACTGGGTGGGTGCATACAAAGTTATGGATCGGACAGACAGATGACAGCCACCAGACTGAGGCCACAACAGCGCCCCCTGGAGTACATTCGAAAACAAACCCGGCTGGAGCCTGGACCTGAGGAGCCCCTGGGGGGCCAGCGGATGCTCCTGGGGCTACAGGCCGAGGGGTCAGCAACTCGACCCCCTCTCTAATTCTCCAGAAAGGAACCTGATGGAATCAGTGGAAAATTGGATTGAGTCCCATTTGGTTGTGGAGGCAAGTAGGATGCGTCTGGGCAGTGGAGCCCCCTTTTCCACTCATCCCATTATGGAAACGTCTTTAGAAAGATCAGAACTTTTCTGGATCCAGGAAAAAAATGACAGGAACACGGATGCTGGATGGGTAGGCTTTACAGACCCACATGCGCTGGTAAGAGAAGCACAATGGAAAGGAGAAACCTAATTTAATGTTGAATGCAAATATTGAGACTTGGGTCCTTTCCGGACACATTACAGGACACATAAGATGTATGTAGCTAAAACGCACCACGGTGAGTGAAAGGTCACAAAACTCAACAAAGAGGGCAAGCAATAGACTGAGGTTCATGTCAGTTGTGGGACGTTTCCACACATCAGCTGCTGTGAATACTGAAGGACCCGTAGTTGGCATGTGATGTCCGGACCCCCCTATACCATGCCGGCCTCCCTATGGACCAAATCAGTGATTTTTCGAGCCGCTATCAAAGACGAGAACTGAGACCAGTCCAGGCATTTCTAATTGATCAGTGTAGGCTACCAGAGCCTGATCCAAAGCTGAAATCTTTTTAATATCCCACGTCCGCCTCATTTGCATCAGTTGCACAGATTGCAAGGTCCCGTCACACGCTGCAGTAAGCTGAAGATACACGGCTTGCAGCCGCAAACTATCGAGATGTCAGCCGCGTGGAAATCCTTCAAATTGGAAATTCAAAGTGTGATATGATGACACAGACGTCATACTGGGAGGCTGTGTACTGGGAGGCATTTGTATGTGGGCCCTCGCAGCTATGCTGAACCTCCTGACAGCCACCGTGGGGACGTCTGTCCGACACCATCCGCTTCCCTCCTCTCTCTCGCTCCCTTGCTTGTCCCCCGGCAGAAAGCGGACAATCGATTATGACTGATGATCAATGCATACAGCTGCAGCCGACTCTATTATAATGACAATGGGGGGCTACAGGAGGGAGATCGACAAGCTACTGGCCGATTCATATGCAGATACGCTTATGATGAGCAGATGCCACCGAGCAGACAGCGGGAGATTAATTAGCATGGAGGTGTTTTGGAGGCTGGCCGCTCTACGCACCTGCCAGGACCTGAGCATGATGAGAGACTGGCTGATACTGGCCGTCACAACAAAGGCACCCCACAAAAGAGGGCCGCCACAGTCCCCCACACCAGAACCATCATCCAATCCCCGCTCTCCCCCGACTAACCATGGTAGCGGCCGGTTCCATAATGCGATTCCCCGCAGGGCCGGTCCACGTGGACAGATGTGGGAGGGGGCATATGGTGTTAAAATGATCAGAGAAGAGGCACGGCCCTAATTGAATGCGAGACGGCCGCCAGTGAACTTCAAGGACACCTTGGGAATGTCTGACTGGCACCCCCCAGCTGTCTACTGCGCGTCCTACCTGTCGCCCCACAAATAGCCATAAGGCCACTTCCTTATTTAATGGGGAAATTCCAACTTACAAGCACTCCGACAGGTGCTTTTGGGATAACAGCCCACCCCCACCGTACTGTTACAAGCCACTGTCACATTACACTGTCACACAGCTCCATCACTTCATACTGTCACCATCATGCCACACTGTACAGTCCCACTGCACTGTCACGCCACATTGCCACAGAGCACCGTCACGTGGCACTGTCTCACCCCAGTGTCACGGGGCTGCATCACATGGCACTGTCACAGAACACCATTACATCACACTGTCACCCTTTACTGCCAAACGGTACTATCACACCGCTCCGTCATACCACACTGTCACGCCTCCCCATCATACGGTACTGTCACACTGCATCATCAAGTAGCACTGTCACAACGCACTGTCACTGTCACACTGCATCATCATGCTACACTGTAATGCCATGCCGTCATGAGACACTGTCACACCACACCGTCACGTGGCACTGTAACACTACACTGTCACACAGCATAGTCACACCACAATCGTCAGCTTGGTTTTGTGAGAGGCTTTTTCACGAGGGGGGGATGGGGGTGGGGGGGCACCCCCAGAAATAATAAAAAAAAAAAAGAAAGAAAAGAAACAAAAAAAGTCAGGCATTCCCGGGTCCTCACTGCACTCACTCAATCTCTCCCTCCCTCCCTCCCTCCCTCCTTCCATTGCTCTATCCGTCTCTGGGGACCCCTCAGGATCCATTAAGTAATTTAACGTGGGAAAATAAAATAACAGCGGCTCCAAACCGTGCAGCTCATCAGTGATGTTTAAAAAGAAATATATAAAATAAATAAACACATCAAGAGGTGTAATATGAAAATCAATGGGCCAGGCGAAGCTGAAGTGCGTGCAGACGGGAATCCATAAAGAAGCAGGGTGGGTCGTGGAGCTGGAACGGTCAGTGTGCTGCTGCGAGACAGGGCTGACAGCTTTAAGGCGGAGGTGTAGGGAGGACAGACAGTAAAAGGAAACAAATAAAAGGGTAAGAGAGTACACTGCCAGCCGGGGGAATTAGCGGGATGACAGGAGAGCCTCCACGCTCAGCAAGCAGGTGCGGGTGGACAGACGGGCATCGTGGTCCTAACTGAGGCAGACCCGGGCATTGAGCACGTTAGACTGACCAAAAAATTTGTTTCACTGAAATCTGGTGCAGGTGTTCAGACCCCCAACCATTTGGAGTGGACGTGGAGGGGGCCACAAACTCAGCTCAGCGGTGATGGATTCACCCCTAATGAAGAGGCCTAATTTTTACCATAGTTACCTGCCCTCATTAACCTAATAAGAAAACAGAACAGAGTCTATTTTCTGTGGTACACCGGTACACTTTGAACAAAAAAAGAAAACCCTAAGCCAAGAATGGCGATTCGGCGGGGAACAAGGCCGGGTTTCTCCAACATCCCCACCAACGTCGAGGTAGATGGTGGAGTTCCAGGCGGCCCTGCCACGCAGCCGGGGGTGGGGGTCACCTGGGACCTCTCGTCATGCGGCTGGCAACAGGACCTCCACCCCCCAGGACTCATGACAAATACCGTGAGATATTTGTTATGACTGAGATGACTGGGCCATTTGTTATGAGGCTTTGCTAGGAAGGATACTAAGGAGAGAGTGTACTAACACTGCCACCTTTGAATTTCAATCAGCTGCTCTTCTTTCTTTATACAAGCATGTATACATAAACACACAGACAGACAGTATCCAAATCTTTGTGGGGACCGTTCATTCATTTCTACGGGAAAATCCCCAATCCCAGCAATGACAACCATAACCCCAACTCAGCCCTAATCTTAACCATAAGTAACCAAACAAAATACAAGACTTTTGGCATTTTTACATATATTATATGCATATATATACACACACTAGGTTTACAGCTGGGGGGGGTGGACACCGACAGAATTCGTGGTGTTCATGTGTTTCTTTTAATGACAACAGTCGAAAAACGCAGATATTTTTGTCTGCTTTTCAGGTGGTTGACGCGACATATTTTCCGACGCATGCTCTCTGTCCGCTGGTGGGAGTGTGCTCACCTGTGTGTGCGTGCGTCGGGGCGGAACCTCGCCATTCGCGATACAAAAAGCAGAGGAGAAGTGTAAACGTGCGACCGTGTAGAGACAAAAATGACAAGCTAAATAAGATAACATATAAAATAACATACAAATAAAATATTTAGTTTGTTTAATAAAAGGACAATGTATAGACCTGTTCTATATATATATATATATATATAAAAGCAAAAGTAAGCTTGGAATGTCTTCAGAAGCCTTTCTGCAGGAGCATCCTACTGTCAAATTAAGGAGTTATGAAGCTCTGAATCCAGCCTATTTGGGGCGGTCTATGTCCAAGCATCGTCTGCATCGGGCCCAAACGAAACACTTCAGCATCACGCAGCTGCTCTTAAGCGAATCCTCGACACGGTGCCGGCTTAGAGCAGAGAGTATGCAGACGCTGGTCACCCAGATGTACGACACGGTAACACCAAACGCGTCCGCACCCAGTGCACCTACAGACACGCTTCAGACCGGCCCGCGACAAAAACAGGACGCGTCGCTCGACGCTTCGCGCCTCGAGCTTCTGCCCCGCGGCCAAACACGCCCTCCAGGGCGACACCTCTCCCCGTCAGGCATCCCCAAACTACACCAGTACCCTGTGGGGTGGGGACCCAGCCTCTGTCCCACACAATTTGTCACCATGAACTACTGGTAGCCCGGCCCGATATTTATTACTATTGATCTACCTGGGCCCAGCCAGAGGACTGTTGTTCTCCCGCACAAGGCTCTGACCTCAATTAAGTTATGAATTTCAATCTGATAGACTGTGGGCGCTCTCGGCCGCCGCTCCCGGGGCCCCGCAGCGGATTAATTAGAATTAGTGACGTCGCAGTCACCCACTCAGCCTCATGGATCATGCTGTTTTAATAAAAAATAAAGAGCCATCGGCAAGGGATGGGGTGGGGGGATATTTCAGGAAAGCCTCACCCATCCCCCTCCACCACAAGAACTGAATTTAGTACCTGCCACTGTCAATTGCAGCCTTACCCAGTTTATGCCCCTTTCCCCTCCAGTCCATGCTTGGTACGATCCGGTCGCCAGGCTTTTTGCTCTGCTGGCCTTTCGAAGGCGTTCAGAAGCAAAATATCACTAAATCTGCAAACCCAAGAACTAGATGGCTGGATGGAACATCTGAAGCTGGAGAACCTCGGACACAGGCTAGCGCTACCCCGTCTGCGAGCTACGGGACAAGCGTGAATGGACGACTGACCGCCAAGTAATTGACAAGGGGACTGTCAAACCATGTTAAAGAAACCAGACTTTTGGCCAATAAGAAAACACTGGGCGGGCCTTGCAGCTGTCGCCCCCACACCCCAGAGTCACAATTATGCTCAGCTGGGCAAACAAAACCTAACATTTTAAGTTACATGAAACTGCTAGCTGTAAAAGTGTACGCTGGAAAAGTGAATACATTTCATAGATTTTAATAATCATAAATTACCCTGATGCGCCTGAGTAGGCTTCCCTGCAGGAGCAAGTGCAGTAAAATGACTTTTGTCTTGATTTAGTGTCTGCAGGGATCATCGTTTCATCATCATTACTGACCTGACGTCCTCAGCTCGCCTATTTACATCTTTCTTGGGGGCAACACCAGACCGGTCAGCAGTAATGGGAAGGGCAGGTGACCCCCCTGTGGGGGTCATGAGCGGGCCGAACGAGACCAGGGGCGTCTAGGTCCCCCAGCCTACGGCTCCGTCCCTGTGCGCCGTCCCTTCGACAGCTGGTGAAGAGTTTGATCTGCATATCCATGACGATGGGACCCTATTGTAGCCGATCCTGATCCGGGATTACAGTTGATGTGTAAGTGAATGAAAGAGTCAGCAACAGAGTTTATGGGGCTGGAAAAATCAGTAAAACAAACAATCAGTTGATTAATTCAAATAATTTTCTAATATAAATGGGGGAGGTCAATGTTTAATCAACAAATTAAAAATAAATCACCATTATTCACTGACAGTTGGTAGGGTCAATGTAGATTATGAATCTGATGGTACCCACAATGCAATGCAGCCCCACCTCATGCCCTTCACCACAGAGACTGGCTGCATTTTTGATGCCCTTGTATCAGAATGTTTTTTTTGCTCTTATTTTCCTAATACCACTTGATATAGTCTGAAAAAGCACAGCGACGCATTTAAGAAGAAATATTCATTCAGATTTCGGGACTCTCTACTGATTAAACTAGCATTCAATAAATACAGAGCTGATGGTGTCACTTCCCATGTGATGGATCCAGACCAACTACCTGGTTAATAAGTACAGCCCCCACCCCACCCCACCTGCTTCTTCACATGCAGATCAAGAGGGAATTATGAGAGACATACCCAACCTCACGGCTACCCAGGAATCCTTGCAGCTTACAGATTCCGCCACTGTGATTTTGATTTACCTGTAGCTCAGTATGAGTTACGGGCAAGTTTGCAGTTTGTAAGTAGATGAGAGAAACATGATATATGAATACAGGCGATATGGTAAAAATTTACTACTGAAGTCCTGCTAGTACTATTCTTAAGATCCAGTGTTTGTTTAACTGGAACACAACAAATAAAGTCACGCAAACCAGACTCGCATGCCAGTCATACCACAGTAAAATTTTCAATCTCCAAAATGGAGGGGGGGGCAACCTGAGGATTACCCCCTTTTTAAAGTCTGTCAGGCGGTTAATTGAAACGTGCAAAAAAATAGCAGGACTTAACGTTTCAAGAACTTAATGACAAACCTTCATAGTCTATTGGTTACCGGCATGGCGGGCGCATACCAATAACCATAATGACAGGCGAGATCGGCATTTAGGGGGATTAATGAATACACATTGTCCTTCCATATCAAATAGCTGAAGTTAATTGCGTTAAATTTCAAAAAGAATATAATAATGCATAGAAAATTCCAGGCCAGGCAGCCCCTGACGTTCATCCATGGGGGAGGAAAAGGAGGTTTATGACCACAAAAATGAAAGTGATTTGTAAATGTTCTGATTATTCCGCTTGTATAATGCACACAATTTGCCTGATTACTTCCAATTGATTCGTCTTACAGCAAAGCACAGCTATGGCTCCGTAACCCGCAGTATTCACCCCCCCCCCCCCCCGCCAAGTGCCTTTTGGCCAGATTTAGATGCAACGGAATCCTCCTGTAAACCTGAGAGGCAGGATTGACCTGCTTCAGGATCTCACAGAGTGACGAGACTAATCAATAACCAACAAAAAAATACTTTCCCCATAAGACAGTTTCTCGATGCTTACTGGCCTCATACAGGAACCATAAACAGATTTCCCATTGCGGCGCTGAGGTTGAACCTAGGATGGAACGTCACAAACGACATCCCAGTAACGCCTTTCATTGTTTCAAGAACTAGTTAATACTTCAGTAGTGCAGGTAAAATAATCCAATCATGTGTACGGCGCCGCCCCACCTCATCTGAAGCACTGGACCTTTACCCTTTGACCCCCAGTGGAGAGTGTATGACTCACCTGGCTGTTGATGTCTGCCTTGTTCTTCAGGAGTATGGCCACCAGCTCCTTGTGTCCCCGATCGCAGGCCCAGTGCAGCAGGGCCCGGCCCTGAAAGAATCCCGGATGGCGCGCGTCACATTAAATCACATTTAACGGCCAAACTGAGAGGCTGCAGTTCACTGTTATTAAAAACGTACACAGATTTGTAAAATGTTAAATTTATAAAATGCTGTAATTTATGAACACCTGTATTTCAACAGGATCCGGTAATTATGCGTTTTTGGGAATAACACTGAATTTGTCCGAACCATATCAAATTTGACTTTGTACCATGATGCCCATTCTTCTTAGAAACACTGTAAGCTGATACGGTCGGACTCGGCCCAGGTTCGGCACGGTACTGAATTTACCGGTCTGACCTGGAGAGCCTGGCCAGCGGGGGTCAGTGGGCCTGACAGAGGCCCCGCCCCCCCAGTGAGGCATGGGGCTCCCGCTCGCTCCTCACCTCCAGCAGATCAATTTGCTGCCTCCCCATTATGCAGAACTCCATAAAGTTAACTTCACAACAGATTCCTGCTTAAGAAACAATAAGTTATGCGCATCAATTTATAACGTAGGGGCTTCTGGATCACAGGCGTATGACAATGTGGTGACAGCGGGAACGGGACGCTCTGCTGTGCATCCACAGGCCGCTGCTGTCCGGAGCGCTTTCCAAGGGGTCCGAGAGACTCGCACCAGACCCCCTCGCCCTGACTGATGGAACGTTCCCCCGTCCTTCCGCATGCAGAACCTCCCCTCTGCAGCTTCAGAACCCACCAACCGGGGGACATCATTTTTCACTCGGTTCCAATTAAGTAAAGCCAGCTGCTTAAGCTCAGTTCTACAGCTTAAATCGTATCGATCGGCTGCGCTGCATGTTCGGATTGATACGGATTGCAGGCCCCTTCTTTACTGAAGGTGGTCCGTCACGTTTTCATCACTGAAAATATTCCTCATCATTGGAGCTGCAAGGATTTTATATGTGAAACACAACGCTGGAGTATTAAGATGTTCAAAGAAAACACACACGCGCACACACACACACACACACACACACACACACACACACACAGACCTGTACTCATATCTTTGTGGGGACCGACCATTCATTTCTATGAGCAAAACTCTAATCCCAACAATGACAACCTTAACTCCTACCCAGCACTAACCTTAACCATAAGTCACCAAAGTCTTTTGGAATTTTTACTTTTTTGATTGCAGTCAGATTTTTATAAAACTGAATTTTCCCTTGTGGGGACCAAAAAAATGGTCCCCACATCATCAAAATAACCAAATGTCCCCATAACGTAATGCATATCTGACCTACACACACACACAGCTCTATTAAACATGCTGTTTTTGTTTTGTTGTTCTTTCTGTTACATGCCCTGTGTCAGGACAGCTGTTGGTCTCCATTACTAACATAGGATAAGCAGTTATTAAACATGGTTGGATTGGATTTATATTGCATTAGTACTGAAACAGTTAAAATGAAATGGAAGTTCAGACCAGAGGTTTTCAGCCTGGGGTCTATGGAGCAACTGTAGTACAGACTAGAGATGCTTCAGAAATTGACCAAATGTGGGTATTAACAGCCGGTGTACGCATCACTAAGAAATCCAAGGGGAACCCCCCCTTTGGTAGGGGGTCCCCAGCTGGTCTGATTTGATAAGAACTGCTGCAGTGTCCTGCTTCAGCCCAGCATTCCCGACTGATGTCTGCCCCAGGTTCTGCCCCCGCACCGCACCTTGCACTATAGCGTGTGCACCTTTGAACTGGGAACGGCAAATGAAACAGGAAAAGGTGAATAAAACAGAAATACGGTCAAGAGTTGCCGCTTGGCAGGGAGCGCGACGCCTTTTAATGTTTCCTCAGATGAAAAGCGTGGAAACGGCCCCTGGAAGGCAGCCCGAAGACCTCAGCCTCCCCGCAGCCTTTTTCCAATCGAATTGCCAGGAAAGCGGGGCTCTTAAAAGCCCGCCCTGCCCCCCCCCCACCCCGGCCAGGGTGCCGCAGGGGATTAGCAGCTTCAAGGCGATGCAGACGAGCGGCTGGCGTGCGTCGGACACCGTCGCCCTCGTCCCCAGGCTTCAGGGAGAGGGGGCCTGTTGGTCAAATTGGCACTAATTGACAGGAAGATTCTGTCTGGGGAGGAAAGTGCACAAAGACAGACAGGAGCAGAGTGAAGAGGCTTCAGGACGTGGGGTGTCAGGGTGCTACACAGGGGTGTCACTGCGGGCCGGTGGGAATCACACCCTCAACCAGGGAACCCGACTTGCCCATTACAAAGGGCACAGAACCAAATACCAACCGATCATAGGCTAAACCATCAATACTCTGCACCTGCCTTTCGCCTGGACTTTTAAATATGCCATGATTTCAACTAGAGGTCAATCTTTAATCTGACCTGACGGCCCCACATGGATGGCTGAAGGTGGGTCTTTACTGATATCCCCACCCCATCCCCTCAGCCACCCGCCCCCCTGCAAGTGCTGGCAGCCAGGAGCGCCTTCATCTATTATTATCCCTATGATGGTTTTCCCATTTCGCTCAGGGCGAACTGTACAGTAGCGGCTAACGCGATTGGCCTCGAGAGTGAGAGTCGCCCTCAGGGGTCAAAGGTCACACAGAAGCTCACATCATGCGGAACTGAACCCTAAAGTGGGCCACTGATGAAAACATCTACTCACCGCCCCTGTGCTAGACAGTCCAGCTAGCTATACGGCAAGCCTTACACGTCACTAAATGATATACACGATGTTGACTTTTCGGTCCCAAAAGGCTTTGAAGTTCATTGCCCACAGTAATTCATTCACTTAGGATTTACACAGGTGATCTCCATATGATATAAGGAACCTGCCTACAGGGTCCATGTGTCCAAGGAGGACCACTGAGGTCATTAGCACACTGCCGGGAGATTTATTAAGCGGTACCATGGCGACTCAGGTGAAGATACTGCTTGGATGAACATGCCAAGACACCACTCTTAGGAAGACCGTGTCTTTTACTGTGATGTAACATGGTAGCCAACCAATGTCTAGGTAAATGAAGACAAACACTAAAGTACGCATCAGGGCTGACCTGTACGTATGGATTGCATGCTTGCATCACACCCCTCGTCTAGCAGAGGAGACATGCGAATGCAACTTGTATGTTCTTCCTCCAAGTCTGTCAATCTTTCATGACCTCACTCTGAAGCGAATACTGGCTTCTCCAGAAAGCAAGGCTAAACAATCACAGGAAATTGCATGAAAACTGCTGCACATCCAGATACTGGTGAATCCTAATTCCAGGAGATCCCTTCATCGCACCCTAAACTAGAAGCACTAGAGATTATCTAAGAAGATTGATAGCTGAAATCCATTTATTTAGTTCCATGGCAAAGACATATGAAAAATTATTCACTACATAGATGTGCGAACACAGTTATTCGAAGGCATTAAAAATTATTTTTACCTGAACAAGGACCACAACCAATATCCCCTTGAACCTTTTGGTGTAATAAATCTTTACATTTTAATGCAATAAAAAGGATATTTCCCCTCTGATCTACACAATATGTTTCTGTATAAACAGGAATTTGGGCCAAGGGAGAAAAAAGCCTATTTGACCTTAAACGCCTTGGAAATATCTTGACTGACTGTTATTTGAAATAAAACATAAATGATCTCTAGGGCGACAAACTGTTTTCTTGCTTCATACGGTTCACTGTAGTTTGTCTGTTTGTCTGAGTAACAGATCACAGAAGGCACAGCGTAACAGTCACGCCCATGACCAGTGTGCTTAAGCACATGGTACCAATCAACTAACTGCAGGCTCTCTCAAAATCAACACCCATGCGGGAGTCCAAAAAGCTGAAAGTGTTTCCTTAATGGCAAAACACAAAACTGGACTGGGTGACAGATGGGGGAAGGAGAAACAGGTGCTTAATAGATACAGATTCACCTTCTAGAAGGATATCGACCCAAAAAGCCCATCTGAGGAGACACTGGAGCAGTAAAGCCTGGATTGTACTACGGATCAGTACCTGCCGACAATCACTGCTCAGCCAGAGTGAATTACGCTCCATTTATCAACTTGCTGGGTGTTTTTTTCTGACAAACACATTTCGTTTTTATTTTCCCTTAAGTGTTATTTCACTGTAAATCATGTCTCATCAAGTGTTGAGTATTTAAATAGCCTTTTAAACGCATTAAACTTCAAATTGTGACATAAACAGTCCAGTGGTGGGGGAGGGGGGTGGAGTACTTGATATGGGCACTTGATGTACCTGCGATTTTTAGATGTTTTATATGGTTCAAGGACACATCGGGGGGGTCTCTGCTGTCACTTGAACCGACAACCTCTTACACACTCAGTTGGGCTGCACACGCACTAAGCGTTATTGGTTTGCCCTACTCAAGAACGAGGTGGCAGGCTGCCCTGTCACACACGGCCGGAACACACAGAAGAGAGGCACTGTTAGCGGGGATGCAATGGCCCAATGCTGACAGAAATCCAGTCAAAGGTTCACTTCCGCCCTCTGATGGCCAGACCACTGCACTGCATCGGTCTATAACAAAATTGAAACCACAGTCAAGCCTTTGTCCCTGTTCTTGCTACTCCAGCTAGCCAGTCAACAAATGAATGGCTTGATTAAATAGAGAGTGAAAACTGGATGTTGTGGAACCCAAGACATGTTTTGGAAAATGAGGCATCAAAGGTGAAGACTTCAACGACCACAGTCAGCTGCCAAAGATGGATCTTCTGTACAAAGCTCTTCCTTTACCTACTATTCCCTGATATTAGAACACAATTATCATAATTTTATCCTTCATTAATTGATGAATGTTCACAAATATGACTTGTGTACGCCGCTGTTATCTAGAGCACTACAGCATGTAGCGTTCTGGACAGACGGGACATTTTTGTACCCACCTCTTCATCCTTGGCGTTGACGTCCACCGCGTTGGATGCCAGTGCCCCGGTGACGTGCTCGATGTTGTTCTCCCTGCAGTAATCAAATATGTTCTTGTCTTCTTCCCTTGGGGGAGACATTCAAGAAAAAGACAGGATGTTAAACAGAAATGCTACAGGTCATGTGACACCGGTTCTTCCTGGCTGGGAGGGTAACAACAGCCTAGTTACACATCTGGAATGTAAACGTCCCATTCATGCAAGAGAAAGATACGCCGTACTGCGCACAGAGATCCTGCGTGCGGTTGGCAAAGTCATATGGATAATTATTCACTACATAGATGCGTGTACACTACTGCCTCTGCGCATGGTTTTCCAGCTGTACATTAGCGCAGAGGAAAACACTACAGAGGATCGTAGGGACCGCCCAGCAGATCATCAGCTGTCATTTACCCACTCTGGAAGAACTGCACAACTCACGCTGCCTCAGTAGAGCGAAAAACATTCTACAGGACCCCTCACACCCTACTCATGATCCGTTCCAACTGCTGCCATCAGGCAAAAGATATAGGAGCATTAAAGCTAGGACATGCAGACTATACAGCAGCTTCTACCCTGTTGCCATCAGGGCACTGAATGACAGTTAATTTTTCTTCATTTCACCTCATTTCTACTTCATGTGCAATATTGTCTCATGTAGAGTGAATGTTGTCTACTATCCAATTTTATACTACAATTCATAATTGACTATAATTTATTTTTTGTATTTGGGTACATATGTTGTTTTCCTATTTTATATGGGGACTGCACCTAATTTTCGTTGTACTTGTTACAATGACAATAAAGTTATTCTGATTCTGATTAAACGGTGCCAAGGAGATGTTTACCCGAGCAAGGACCACAACCAACGTCCCCCTGAGATGCTGATGTAGATCGCGGCCCACATGACCGAGGCCAACAGCATGCGGCCTTTATACATAAAGCAGCAGGGCTGGGTATGAAGAATGCGGTGTGTGTGATACACTAAGTGCAGTGTACAGAAACATTCACTGTTAATGGGAGCTGGCACACTGTACACATGCAGAGTCTGGGCACTGAAGTTGGGGATGCTCTACATCCATACCGGCGCCCCGGAGCGCATCCCCCCCCCGCAGCTTCTGCATCATGTCCTCCCAGCAGAGCGCTGGCTGTACAGGTGAGCCGTCTGTGTCAGGAGAGCCCAAGAGGATCCATCTCCTCCTCTGCCCCCCCCCCACATCTGTCCCTGGGGAGCCAGCCCCATGCCACACAAGCTCTAATTATATCCTGACTGTAATCACCTCTTGGCACTGGGGGGGTGGACCAGACGGGGAGAAAAGGGGGGAGGTCTTATTTAGCAAAGCCTAAGTGTATGCCCCCCCCCCCAACCAACCAACCCGGCTCAGGCTGACAGGACACTGGCCGACACCTGAGCCCATGAGTGGGTGTAGAATGTAATAGAATTGGGACACTTCATTCATCGCAGAGTCAGAATTGGGTATTTCTCACATATTTCCCATCCTGCTCTCCATGAGAGACAGTCAGGCATATATACGGGTGACAGCGAGTTTTGGGGTCATGAAACAGGTCAGCCAGTATCCCTGGAGCAGGTGGGATTAAGGGCCTTACTGAAAGGCCCAACAGCGATATGATTAGTCTGTCCGCTATGGGATTTGAACCCATGACCTTCTGGGCATTCGCAGAGATCTCTAACACTCTTACTGCATGCTGCTATACACACACACACATACACAGAAAAATATATATTAATTTACTGAGGGCCAGCTTTCATATGTCTCACAGTGATACCAGTCACTGCAGGTATGTCACTCTGGGTTACCATTAAGGCCTGAAAGCTTCATGGAGGCACCGTGGACATCAGGACAGAACACAACATCTCTTCTGCTTTTCTTAATAGTTCTGCCCATTAGATCGATGTCGTCCACGTAACCCGCGCCGTTTGACGATTCTCTGAACAAGGCATGCCCCCTCCCCCTCTCCAGGTGACGTGTGACGACCCTGTCACATCGGCATCATGCGTCTTCTGGAACAACTAATCGATGGCAAAGCTCATCACTCAGGCCGCGGTCACGCGCATGGCTCCGCCCACCTCTGCCGGGCCGGTCAGCTGACAGGCAGGGCCGCGATTAATGCGGAGGCTGACGAATGGCACCTGCCACTGCCAGGCAGCATTCTGGGAAGGTCACTGGGTACTCCATCACCCTGACCTACTGCACAAGCGCTGGGGCACTGGTGCACGCTGGTGTTTTTGGGTGCAGGTACATTAACCTGAATCAACAGCATGCGAGAGTCCTGATGCCCTGCAGAATCACTTCGAATGACAGAATCACTCAGAGGAGTTTAAAGACAAGACTGACATTAGTACTGAAGGTGTGTGAATTGTAGGATAATATTTTATTTTAACAGTGGTGTAACAGCACCATCATCCGATATTCTGTGCTTAGGGCAGGTTCTTTGGGCTTAGAACACAGCTCACAGTTTCCCTGGGCCTAATCCTCTGACCTCTGCATCATAGTCCCTGAATTACAACCCAAATGCAATCCACCGCCGTGTCTTCTGCTGGGGGGGGGGTCACTCTTCTCCAGCCAAACACAAGACCACACTGGTTTTGACACTCAATCTGGGCCACGATCACTCTCATACGTGGAATGCATCTCCGCGACTTCTCCAGGCACGTCAGGTTAAATAAAATGACCACCTCTCTTCAACCGAACACCGGACATTGCAGCCTCTTAAGCTGCACAGCCAAGGTAAGCACAGCAAAGGCTAGACCTCCACGCTTTGTTCTGGGAGAACCGTACCCCCTCGGCTCACACTGATATATATTCTATACATATCCTTAGCGAAACAATAAATGAGCAATTATACTTCCAAAGCCAGGTGCTCAACAGATGATTTTCTTTTTTTTTTAATATGGAGGAGGATTCTCCATATCAAGCGGAAAATTGAAATTCAGTGAACCAGTGAGGCAGGCGGGTAGGCAGGGCCCAGGAAGGGCGGCGTGCCAGAATGGAACGGCAAGCGTGCGCTAATTGCTTTGCCGACATTCCCAGAAGGCAGCAGGGCTCCCTTGTTCAAACTGGCTTGGATTCATTTGATCCAGGAGGTACAAACCCCCCCCCCCCCCCAACGTCGTATCTGTAGTTTAAAAGACAGATTCTACAGATAAATGACAAAAATCTGCAATAAATACATAAATCTGACAATAACAGAGACCCACACACAGCTCGGGGTGGCAGCTGGACAGTGACGTCATGATCGGAGGGAGGCCAGCCTTGCGTCACGCCGTGACATCGCTGCACAGTCACCTGATCGTCTCCTCCTGGTAGAGCGAGCTGACAGCCGGACCCCCGAATCCCATCCTGGGCTCCTTTCCCCGTCTGTCCAGAGCCTAGGACAGAGAAAAGGTGCGATTAGGAGGTTAAGTGTCCCCCCCCATGAGGTGTCCTGGCGGGTAAGCATCTTCTCTCCCAAACAAACCCCCCAGCCCCGAACCTGACCCCACAAGCTTCCAGCATGTGGAACTGCTGCACCAAGGTAATAAAACTATCTGTATGGGCAGTAAAGGACAGCAGCCAACAGGAAAGCATGGGGTTTAACCTAACAGTGCAGGCTGAAGTGTGCGGACATTCAGTGTCAAGCAGGACACAGAGAGGACGTCCCCGGCAAGTCAGTTTGCATTCATCTCACTCCATTACATATAGTGTGATATGTATTAAACCATATCCACATTTTTCTCTTGCTGTTTTTCATCCAAAATCACTAAGAGCCAACATAATGAAGTGTATATCAATATAATCCAGCTTTTTGTGACGCCCTTTCACGCCGCCACAGAAATCATATACGACTTTAAAATGCAATGACCGCTCACTATTCATAACACGGCCCTTTTCTGAGAGAGAATCAATTTCCTTTGTGCACCAGTTTGAGAGTTATGTATATGGATAATACTCTACTCGGTGGCTCCATTCTGTAAATGAACGATTGCAGTATTGCCTCTACTCTTCTGCGGTCACCGCAAATATTTCCCTTTTTAACAGGTTTTAGAAGCACACACACCCTTGCATTAATACCCCCTCTCCCGCTTCCGCTAGCCACGAAAGGACAGCGAAAACCGTCACGTTTTCAGTGCGGGTGGAAGCTGACGATTCGAGTACTTTTTGAAGCGTAATTCTCTTTTCTATAGGGCACTTTGTGTTATTGAAGCGCTGCACAGCGGCCAGCGACACGGGAGGCTGGCTGGGCGGCACGTTATTCCCACGTCCGCTCCTTAACCGCGTTTCCCCACACAGTGACGGGCTTTGTTAACGCTGACGCATGATTTTATTTCTTTTTAATTCTTTTAAACCCGAGGCGTCCACTGGCTGCTTGATAGGCACTGACAGGTGCATTGTGGGATATGCTGGAGGCCAGGGACCGTCCAGAGACACCCGATCTGACAGGCTTTTATGCCGCGGATCCCAACGTCACTCTTATTCATGGCAAGGACGCGAGCCCCCCCATACAATAACCTATAAAAACATTCTGTATCTCCATCGTGTTCCTTCTGTCAGTTAAAAAGAAACGCTAAAGAACAGGGGACGCTGAATCTTATTCCCTTGGTGGCCATCCTAATACACTGCTGTAAACTCAATCTGTCTGCGCCAATCAAACCGATATTAAAGGATTTAAAATTGAAAGATAACACTAACATCTGAGCAGAAGACTATTTCTTATGTAGTGTCTTTTATATTTTAACCTCAATACTACTACTACTGCTAAATAATAATAATAATAATAATAATAATAATAATAATAATAATAATAAAGCTATAGTATAATAAACCTATTTTAAAGGTTCATTTAATGGAGGATATATTGTAATTTAAAGTGATTTATTTTACTTGCTAGGTGCTTTTACCCAACTTGCATTTTATATCCATTTATAGGCCAGTATATTTTACAGTAGGAGTCAGGCTCAGTCCCTTAGCACAGCATAGAGCTCAGGAATCGAACAGTTATTGTTCTGTGCATTTACATCACTGCTCGCTGCATTCAGACATTAACTCTCTCAATATGGTATGCCCCTGCAGGTTTTTTTTTTTTAAATAATCCATTTAATGTTCTTTACCATTTAATACCATATTTATGCATAGTTTTAAAAACGTCCTTTAAAATGTCAGGTTTGCTCCTTTGCTGTGTTGCTTCTTTCATTACACTCCGAGTGCCGAGCGTCCCAGGGGAGGGGGGTTCCTGTCAGCTGTGAGAGTGCCCCCCCCCCGAAAGACCTGCCATTGTAATTGTGTCTCATTTAGGGAATGACAGACTCCCAGGCCGCCCTGCGCCCAGGCACGCACGCGCTCCGTTAAGCGCGTCACGCGCCCCAAACCCAAATCCATCACCTCTACAGGCAGGCGTCCCCCACGTTTACTTAACACACCGTCTGCTGATCGTCAGATTATCCGGTTCCCTCTGGTCGGACCACAGTTTCAAGTTTGATTTGTTACATGCACTGTACATCTGCGCATTTACATGCCTTTCAGCTGCTATCAGAATTGCGCTAAACAGGAAATGTGTAATACACAGAATAAGATAACGAAACCGACATACAAACATTTTTAAAATAACACATAAAGAGATGTGGGGGAAAACAAAAATTATAATCAACAGGTGCCGATGTAGGGCCATCGTGTATTGTAAATTAGAACTAGACTATATGAAAAATACATAACGATTTTATAGATAACAATCGTGTCGATTCTTCTCACGAACCCGTATTTGTGTAGGTGGAAAGCGGTAAGGGATCTGCAGATAACTATACGGGAAACGCTAATTATATTTGACATGCCCTAATCGGTCTGTATGCAGGGAATTACAGTCATTTAGACTCTGAACATTAACAGGCAGGCTAAAAAAAGCAACCGCGTCTGACGCCTCGGAAAACCTCTGGGAGACGCCGAAAGACTCTCCGGAGATAACATAGACTAAAATTAAAAATGTGGATGCAAAGACCTCAGTGCTGCTTAGTGTCTCACTGCCCCCTGTTGGTGAGTATTGTAATTTTTTTTAATAATGGATCCTTACTACGAAGCTTTACTTTGGCAGGGCCTCTTAAATACTTTAATTAGCAGAACATGTTTTTAAGCAGCACTGCACGAGGAGGCTTCTCACCTTATTGCCGCTGTCCGGGTCCAGCCCCTGCACGCACAGCACATACTCCTGCATGGCCTGAGTCGCACTCATATCTCCGAGCTGCTTCCATGCCTGCCTGCAGGGGGCGACACACCGCGGGCAGGGCGTCACTTCGCCGCCACACTGCGCCCTCACACACAAATGGGATCGAAATGCCTATCCTTTCACAACTGCCTTGACAATACAATGGTACCTCGGTTCTCGAACTCACTAGAACTCGAATTTCTTGAAAGTCGAACAAACCAGTTTGACCTGGAACTCGAT
>JAODLC010000036.1:22866499-22880306 GCA_026781145.1 Hippopotamyrus pictus | reverse complement strand
TTAGGCTGTGTGCAGTGCAGTTAGGCTGTGTCGCATACACAGTTAGGCTGTGTGCAGTGCAGTTAGGCTGTGTCACACACACAGTTAGGCTGTTATGTTGCTGAGTGAAGCAATGGAGATGGGCAAACTGTTGAGGACTTAATTTAGTAACAGTTTAAAAAAAAAGTACCATCACTGAAAAATAACTAGCCTATATTAATTCATATAATTATTAAGTGTCTAGTATGTAAACATTTTTTACAACTGTGACTTAAATATCAATTGATGTTTTTTAAATAAAGCAATTGCACTTTTCTTTAAACCCTGTGTTTTGGTCCAAATAATCAATTAGCTGGCTGCCTGATCGCATAACATACTGATTATTAAAACAATCGTTTTTTTGCAACTCTATCGAGAAATATACAAAGTAACCTACATGAAAGGACTAATTCATTTTGAACACTGAAACTTTCAATGGCACATAAACACAGTGACTGGAGGACTTACCACTTCTTCTGCCCTTCAAAATCAAAGAATCCCGGCTTCGGTGTGTTGCATTTCCCGACCTTTACCTTAACAAATAGGATAAAATCAACACTATAGACTGTTGTAGCAAATAAAAAAAATCAAAGGGAAGTTAGATCACTAAACAGCCTGTTAATTTACTTAATATATTAAATTAATTAAGAGGGTCATCCAAAACTAAAGCTAAATACTTCTGAAGAATTTCAAATCATTCTACTTTACCACAGCTAAGCTTCTGTCAGTATTCTCCAGCAGCCATTTTTCCCTTGTCAAAACATGTCCTTCATCATCATCTTCATCATCATCATCATCATCATCATCATCGTGCTTCTCCTCATGAGTGTCATGGTTGCAGCATGCTGAGCAGGTCAGAGCAGACCTCCCTTACCAAGGCCACAGACTATCTCATTCTGGGGGATCCCCAGTTGTCCCCAAGCCAGCTGGGTTATATAAGCCCTCCAGGGTGTCCAGGGTCTTCCCCGGGGCCTCCGCCCAGTGGGGGTGCCTGGAACAGCTCCCCTGGGAGCCAACATCCTTATAAGATGGCCGACCCACCTCGGCTGACTCCTCTCGACCTAAGGGAGCAGCTATTTCGAAGTCCCTTTCATTCTCTGAACTCCTCACCCTGTCACGGGACATGAGCGCAGTCACCCTGTGGAGAAACCTCATTTTGGCCAGTTGTACTCATGACCTTGTTCTGTAGTTCATTACCCACAGCTCATGACCAAAGAGGAGAGCAGGGTAAGCAATTCAGCCCTCGCATCACCCACCCCAGGGCTCCTCAGTGCCCACAAAACTGTCGTCACTGACGGCTTCCAGTCTCACTCCCTCTCAGCATCACCCAATGTGCTTTATCTCCTTCACTAAGGGCAGACTCTCCCCCTTCAGTAAACATAATAAATTAAATGCAATAAACGGAACTCTAGGGGACAACTGTGTTTTAAGGTACAGATTAACTCTTTTTTGTAAACAACAACAGATTTTTTTTTTTCCTGTTTTGCCTTTTTAAATCAGGGAACATTTCTAGGAAAGAATCTGTGCAAAGCACTTAACTCAGTGGAAATAATCAGCAGCGATAATTCATAGTTCTTTTTTAGTTTATCATTTATATACAACGCATACAAAGCAGTCGATTTTCTGACTATGCAGAGGTATGTAAGCGAATAAATAAATTAATTAAAATCAATTATTTTATTACAAAACCAAATAGTCTCCGAAACTGCTGTGTCTAAACATGACACGGATTCCATCCCGAATAACGTCACTGAGTTACACAACCGTATGAGGCGACAGACTCGTTAATCCACCTTTTTGTAATCCCCTTCCACGTCTTCGGCACTGAGATTTTTCACCTTAAATCTTTATCGAAACCAGACAAATATTACTTGGTGCCTGGCCGAAGATGACAATCGCATTAATGCAGGCAGTTGCAGCCATAGGCTATGGAGTACTGCAGTAGGCATTTATACTGCTGTCACAGAAGGGTGTTAATGGACGTTTATTTCTTATGTATTTTTAAACGTTGGGATTACCTATATCAGATTTAGCAGTCTATCTGTACACAGACTAACATATTAACAATGACACTGTAACACTATTTTAATGTCAAAGCAGCAAGACACACTGATATAAATACATTTTCTTGGGAATGCTGCCTCCTACAACAAAATGTCAAGTATTCGATGAAACTAAAGCTTAAAGTTTGGAAACTATGCCCGAAAAAGTAAATAACAGTTAGTCTTTATTCCCAGGTTGCCCAATACAAATTGGAAAAAACAAGAAAACGGAGGTTACGCCCCTGTTATACACATTAATTTTTTCAAAGTCACGTAACAGTATGTAAGCAAGGAATGTTTAAACTGACAATTAAAATAATATTTTGGGGGAATACCAATATTTGCTACCGTTAAAAAATATTACAGGGCTTGGCGATTTAAGGTGAACTGAATGCAGTATGCAAAGAATACGATGCCAGGTGATCCGGCGGCCGTTCCATACCTGCTTGTACCTGGCATACAGGTACAGTAGCTGATCCCGACTCGCCGTCTGTAAAAGACCCGGTACTCGATCGGCTGCTGCTTCAAATTCTTCCTCTAGCTCCGCCCCTTCCAACCGATGTCCCAAACCCACAGCCCCGCAATCTAGGTCCCTCAGCCCCATGTCAGAATCAGAATCCGATCCCCCTCCGAGCGGCTCCCCAGTGTCGGGCCGAGCGGGATCGGTACCTGAGCCTGTGGCGGAGTCAGGGGAAGACGATGGCGACCGGGAAGCCATGTTCTTAGATTATATTTTCTGTTGTATATTTAATGATCAAAATTGAATTCTTTTCTGTACTATAATATTGAATTATGCTGCCTCGAGGTACTGTTCGGTTAGCAATCTGTGAGATATACTTCCCCGTAACACTCCCCACTAGGCTCCGCTGTAGTCGGAATTTAAACTACAATGGTCCGTCTGTGGTACGCTTCTCTAAAACGCCCGGCCTACAACATAGACTGAAAGGAAAGAGCTCAGACAACAACACGTAATATTTTCCCAGATCTTTTAAAATATATTTATTGTACATGAAAAGGCGGGGTATTGTTGAAATTAATTGAAGACATATTTATAATTCAATTCAGTAATAGTTAATATTCCATCTTTTTTGCAATAACGTTTATTTGACCTTTACAACTTTCTGTGGGATTTCTATGAAGGCCTACCCTTTTGTGGCATTGTGTTCCATTAATTTATAAACATGTACTACACGAGTTAGTCTTTTTAAACCCATCCATCCATCCATCCATCCAGGGTCTCAACTTTGCCAAAAGCCTATCCAAAGAAGTACAGGGCTCTCTATGTATTTATATTATATTAAAGAGAAGTGGGATTGCAAACAATGATATGATGTTTATATAAAGTCATATCTCTAGCTAAATAATTTTCACAACATTTGGTAAATGTAGACCTAATGTAATCAGTTACTTAGAGACACTGACTAAGATATACATTTTGAAAAAGGATGGTTGGATATCTGATCTGTAATGTCCCAGTAGGTCTACGGTGTTATGAAATATGCATATTAATACATTTAAGTTTAATACCCCCACTACTAGCTCACCATGAGCACTGGCATTTTATTAAGGAAGAAAATGACTCCCACTGTTGTGTCCAAAAGCTATATAAGCAGAGCAGCAGGTCTTGTTCACTGTTCAGCCCTGTGATGCAGGTCATGCTGTTTTTTTCTGTTATCTGTGATATTCTCAGTCTTGGTCTTTTATCGCAAGCTTCTGCTTGCACTCTCTTTGTCTTGGTTAATTTTTTTCTGAATTGCGTCTGTGTTTTCTACTGTTTTTTCTTGATTATTCACCTAGTTCTTTCCCAGTCAGATTCCCAGTGCCCCCTATTTCCCAGTTAATGCCTTCTAATTCCTGTCCCTTGGGCAATTTCAGCCACATTCTTTCATCAATCCTGAGCATTTCTGTCCTTCTTCTCATTCTGGACACGTCCACCCAGTTAAAAATCCCAGTTTGAAGGGCAGTGTGTGACTCAGTGGGTAGGATCGTGTTTGTGATGAGTAGGGTGCCACTTCAAGTCCTATAGTTGGCAGGTGATGTCACCATTGGGACCTTGAGCAAGGCTCCTAACCCCAATTGCTCCAGGAAGGGGCTGACCCTGATTTCTCAAATGGAATTGCCTTTGGAGAAAAGCAACATGCTTAATCAGTAAATGTAAGTCTCAGGACCCACAGGTTTCCTACTTCCTCTGGTGTCTTTTCCAGAGACTGCTTTGCTGAAAACCTATCAGTTGGGTGGGACAGCTTGGTTCAGGGTGATACATTTTAATCATATGCTGAGTTAATAAAATGAGTTACACTGACTTCCCTGAGTCTGAAGCAAAAATGATGGCTTGATTTTGGAAGCAATACTGTTACCCACACTTTATTTAATTTCTTTTGTTAAAGGCAGTATGAACTTAGAACTAACTAAAAGAACTGAATACATATTGAAGGAACTTTTGAAATAAGTAGCAGCATTTTAATTCAATACATCTGTAAAGCACTTGAGTGGCATGGTGGTGCGGTGGTTCGTACTGTCATCTCAATCCTCTGGCACCAGGGTTTGAATTTCCACCATGGTTCCATGTGTGTGCAGTTTGCATGTTCTCCCCGTGTTGTCATGGGGCTTCCTCCAGGTGCTCTGGTTCTCCGTCCCCCACAGTCCAAAAACATGCTTGTGTGTGCAGTTTGCATGTTCTCCCCGTGTTGTCATGGGGCTTCCTCCAGGTGCTCTGGTTCTCCGTCCCCCACAGTCCAAAAACATGCTGAGGTTAATTGGAGCTGCCAAATTGCCCGTAGGTGTGCATGTGTGAGTGAACGGTGTGTGAATGTGCCCTGTGATGGGTTGGTGCCCCATCCTGGGTTGTTCCCTGCCTTGTGCCCATAGACTCTGCACCCCCTTGACTCTGAATAAGATAAGTGTTTTCTGAAAATGGATGGATGGATGGATGTGAAACACTTCCAGGTGGATTGTGGGGGGAAAATGGGGAGTTTGTGCAAGCTGTAATTCACAATATGTACAGCAGGTGGTGATATTTACGAAGGTTTATTTCACTGAAGATTTCACCGAAGGTAGCACTGAAAATATCAGTCGGCGTTAACTAGAAATCTGCATGTTGAAATTGCAGGTAAGCAGAATTCAATGTAATATGCACTGTCCACGTTTAAATACATCAAAGAAAAAAAAAAAACATCAGATGACAACATGGGAGAGGAGAAACAGAAAATGGGCCTGCTTTTATAAAAGCAGGGTGTAAACTGAGGTCACGGATTAATAATTTCTGTGGCGTTTGCTGTTTGTAGTTGAGCTAGACCATCCAGGTGAGCAGCTTGTGCAAAATAACAAAAAAATGAACACTGACAACAAAATTAACATTTTACTACAAATGAAAGCAATGAAATAACTGCTTTGAAAAGAGCCATTCTGCTATCTTAAAACACTAAGGCTCTGACCTGCCCCCTCCATCCTCTCCAAACATGCACTTAGAAAAATAGACGTCATCCTGCATTTTTATGATATTACAGAAGATTATTTATTTTTAAGAAGTACAAACAGTGCCTTTATAAATATGAAAATATGCATGTCTATTCTGAATAAATATAGAATATGCTTTATGGTCTTCCAGGGCCTGTCAATCCTATAGGCAAGATAGGCAGCCACCTAGGGCACCACCTTCTGAGGGGGCGCCGACTTGCCAGCCTATTTCACTTTGCCACAAGTGGGGGGTGCTGGCAGCGATGCTTGCCTAGGGCGCCACATCGGCTACGACTGGTACTGCTGTATTACAAATATTTTTAATTGTCAGACCGCTAGGAGCGCTGTTGTATTTATAAATGTTTACTCTCTTGCTTACTCGAGCGCCTGGTAGACCGCGTCTCAGTGCCGTTAAACGGGCCAGACTTAAACTAAGACTGTGTTATTTAATTTAACTCTCAATTATCAATGTGTGTGTGTGATATACATTACATTGTGGGTACAGTTGGTCCCTACAGTGTGATAAAAGCATGTTATTTTGATGCTGTGTGGACCATTTCTTGAATTAAATTTGTTTTTTATTAAAATCTATCAAAAAACTAAAAATGCCAAAAGACTTGTATTTTGTTTGGTTATTTATGGTTAAGATTAGGGTTGGGTAGGGGTTAAGGTCGTCATAGCTGGGATTAGGATTTTACTCATGGAAATGAGTGTGTGTATATATGTGTGTGATGTGGGGTACTGTTTCCAAAATTAAAGATAAACAATAAAAAACAGGTATCCGATGCAGCAGTTAATGTTTGACCGTGGTCTCTTGGTATTTAGTTGAAGGGTGCTGGCAGTGTGGGCAAAATCAGATATATTCAGATTAGGCTGGAAATATTATCTCGCGCGTTGTCATTCTCAGCAGTGATGGTGCCGATATTATATTTAAGCGATTTGAAGCTTGTGTGGAAACTTTTATAACATTAAGGAAAATTCCACTTATAACAATTCAAGCAAAAGAAACACGAGTTTTTTTTTGGCGAATAATGACTTTATTTCTGGCCACCTCACGATGTAAATCTATTTTTTATTAAATAACAGTAATCTCTGTTGTTCCGAGTTTCTTAAAACAAAGGGTGTGGCTATGTAGTTACACAATATATATTTTTCACCTTAAGCAAGGTACGGAATTTAATTTTGTACATAAAATACTATGCAATTTCTGAAAAATCTAGGGTAGGCTAAAATAAGTCTGTGTACGCCAAGACTTAAATGTTTCACTAGTAGATCCTGTTCATGATCACAATCAATCATCAAAGACAGTCACTTGTGGACATTGTAAACAAAAAAACAGTCAAGTTTTTATTCGTCTGTAAAATGATGTGCTTTGAATCAACTGCTTTTTGCTTATTAAATTGCAGTGTGTTTGTTATTTTGTTGCCCGATCTTGGCAGCGCCGGTGGGATCTCGGGGAAGGCGGTGTTAAAGTGTGTCTGAGCCGTGACGCAGCGGCTGTTTACGGGATACGATGGCGGTCGGTGTCCCCACCACTAAGAGACAGACGACTTGCAGGGACGGATCGGCAGATCAGCTGTGCCCGTACAGTTACAGTGCCATATAGCGGTGTGATCGGGGGGAACGTCCTGTTGTCTGTGCATTTTAAACGTCCTTATAACCCGTGAAATAATATGCGGGACGGGGAGTCTCCGAAGCACGGTAACCGGGACGATAACGAGTCAGGCAGCGATCACTACTGTTAAAGCACCGAGGCATCCGCCGCCCTAATAATCAGCTTGCCCGAAATAACCAGAGAGCGACCGGGGCCACGGATTAAACAAGGCGAAGAGTAAGGATGAAATTCGCGGAGCACCTCTCGGCTCATATCACTCCGGAGTGGAGGAAGCAGTACATCCAGTATGAGGTAAATGTTAGGAGGTTATGGATGGACACCGTGCGAGAAAAGCCATGCGCTACAGCGGCTTGATCATAAGTACAATCGGCGGCAGTTGTCTGCGCAAATTGACAGGACACTGATTGCGCTGTGACGGTGGAAAGGCAGCTTTGAGAGATTTATTAAAGTAATGCGTATGTGAAGGCAGGGTGAGATTTCTGTGCAGCCTGGCTAAGAGCAGATCGGGGCAGTTGTCCGAAGTGCAGCCTGCCAGCCTCCGGACCCCGACGGTTCCCTGCAGAATAGGTCGTTTGCATGCTATAGGACCGCTAAACAGTGTTTAGGGGTTTGTCAACATGATCGCCTATTGTTTGATATACATATAAGTTTTGCTATTAATTCAGAACAGATGATGTTATCAGGGTTTTTTTTTTTTTGTCTTTTTGTTTGACTGATTCATACACGAGTTTCCGCTTATAGATTTGGACTAGTGGGCTCATAAAAGTAATTCTTATAAAATGTCATTTGTAATAGTTGTGCAAATTATGATTCACTCAGATTTAATTAGTTTAAGATTACGCGAAGAAGCTTTTGTCCGTTTCATCAATAACACTGATGGATCATATTTTTTCATTTTCAAGTCAATCCATGAATTTCGCCGTTTAATTGCATCATTGTTAGTGTTTTATCGCTATATAAACCACCCTTTAAAGTGAATTCACGATTATAGAAATGTATCGTAACTTTTTATGACTGTACAGCGTTACCTTTTCCTTTCTTTTGTTAATGGTATTATTGTTATTAGCAAGCTTAATATTGATTTTTTTTCTCCCCACTTGTAGTACTTACTGTACGTTATATAGGCGTTTTATTCTACTCAGTTAAAGTAATTTCAAAATCTAGATGTATTTCTGTCATTATGATAGACTAAACCTTGGGTCAGATTAAATGGTTTTCTCTACTACTGTACAGTGGATTTATGAAAGCATCAAAGCAGAAACATGATTGTATTTTTTTACCACCGCAATCCAAATTATTAATGGGCTACCTTTAATATAGCTAAGTTAAGCAGGATGTCTTTTATTTATTTTTCTCTCTCTCATTTTTTACAGCATCTCTCAATAGGGAAACTAATGCACGGTTTGAGATTTTACATTTATTCTGTATGAGTTATTTGAGGTCCATTGCAGAGTCTTTGTGATTCGTTTTTGTGTTTCTCCATTTTGGCGCGAGATATACATGAGCTCTGGTTGTTTTACTGAAGCACATAAAATGCTATGTGCATATTATTATTATTATTATTATTATTATTATTATTATTATTATTATTATTATTATTATTATTATTATTATTATTATTATTGAGGGACAAAGGAGGGACGTTGCATGTGAGGCTTCTTTACAAAGGATGGCTTCTTTGAGTCCTTCATGTCCTGGTATCTCTGAGACTTACCTGGGCTGTTATCATTTTTAATCTAATTGAGGACGATATTGGCGAGGACGTTAAATTTAATAATTTATATAATGCCTCCTTTGTTTATGGTTAGCTCTCATTCTAAGTGAAAGTTTGCATCTAATTAATATAATCTGCTTATATTAAGTTATTAATCCAAGCTGTAAGATGCAAGTGGATTCCAATAAAAATATCAGTGCTGATAACTGTTTGTTAAAGATCAGTGGCTGTTCTCACTCCTGCGGCTTTGTGCCATGAGATGAGGAATGCCAAGCGAAACAGGACGCTCGCAGCACAGGTGTAATCTGCTTGATGTTTGATAATTTCATTATCATGATAATCATGAACAGTTGAGCTGTTGAACACACACCTGTTCTGATTCTTTTTTCTTTGTAATCACTCTGGAGACATTTTTGTAAAGTGTAAAAATGCTCTATTCTGGGATTGTCTGGTGTTTAGCCTTTTTTGTATATTTTATTTAGGTAAAAAAAATACCCTTCAGTACCTTTCTTGTGTTCAGCAATGGCAGCAATGAGGGTTGTGTGATCTGCACTCTGAGGAAGGCAGAGAGAATCGAAACTTTCTCAGATCCTGCAGTGTCTGCAGTGTCTGCAGTGTGTGCAGTGTGTGCAGACAGAGCACAGTGAGAGGGAGCGTGTTCGAGGTGCTGATGTGAATTTGACAGGACAGTGACACGCGTGCGGGCCTGGGCGAGGCTGTGAAGGACCACCAACACCCCCACACCCCCCACACACACACACGCACACATACACAGGCCCCCCTCCCCCCTCCGGTACCCCACACTGCTCTACTGGGAGGCTCGACTAATTAAAACCCTGCATAACTGACTTAGCGACCCTGTGGGATCCGGTCACACCCAAGCAGTGGAAGACGCACCTCGCTGGGCCAATGTACAGTGAACGCAGTGGAGACGGGATGAGGCGTCGCAGAGGTCATTCACCGACATGTAACCCAACAGTGCTCGTGATGGATATCACGCATACTGAAGATATTCACGGTGCTCATGCAACACGCATCTGCATCGCCTGAACAAGCATGGGTTGATGTGAATCGATGGACAAAGGCCGCATAGGTATGAACGGGCAACGAAAGGCAAGAAAAGCCTACATAAATAAACAGCTTCCTAGCCGTCGTCTTTCTATAAAGGCTTTAAGGAGTTTGTCAATACCTGTAACCTATAAGTGGGCCCTACTTCTCACTCTGTCGTCTGGTGCCCATAAATGGTTTTCTGATAAATGGCCGGACAGAATCTGCGGTTTTAAACAATAACCACGTGGATGCTAAAATGGGGCACAGTCTGGTGGTGGGGGTCTGGTGGGGATGGATATGCTGATATGAGCAGTCCCAGAAGCTACCGCTGATCAGCGGCAAGGCCGTCATTGGCTGCATGTAATTAATACATCAGCATGCAGGTCTGACAGCTTTAAAAACATTTAGCTTTTAGATTAGGCTATGTTGTGAGGGGAGGCACAGGTGTGGAGGCTTTGGCGCAAAGTCCAGCAGGTGATTAGATTGCGATTAGTCAGGTTATTACGCCGGTGAAGACACCCAGCACGGTGGTCTCTTGGACTGATGCATGGAGGCTGGCAGCCCCCCGTCTCTGGGGATGCCGGAGCCCGCTGCCCACAGAGAGGACACTCTCATCTGGCTCAGAGGCCACGTTGCTCAGCCTTCGCCCTACAGCAGAAGCCGATGTGGGGGGTGGGGAGGGGGGCAGACCTGGGGGGTCTGCGTGAGGGCTTTGTGTGGTCACCGTGGGCCCCTGATTAGCCACTGCCCCGGGGCGCCAGGCGTGCGCACGCATGCCGATTCCCGCTTTGCATCTACATGATGTACACGCTCTGCTCTGGAATGGGAGCTCACGCTTCGGCACTGAGTGATCAGCGCTGCCCCCGTCTCACAGACCGTCACTGCTGAGGTGTTATAGGGTGAAAGAAACAAAAGCAAACCGAAGAGCCACCGCTCCAAAGGCTGCGGAGTTACTACACCCTCTTTAGAAATCAGCCAGCCTCTTAATGGCCTCCTTTCATCGCTCTTGGCGTCCTTAGGGTCTCGGGATGCCGTGATGACCAGTCTACTAGGGAGCATAAAATGGAGTCAGATCCCATGGCGAACAAAGTGCCTGGACAGCTGGACAGTAAAACCTAACGCCTGTGAAGCAAAATGTCATTTGTATTTATTGAAAACCAGAGAGATGACTGGAAATGAGGGTCCTCGGCCTACTGGAAATGTTTAAACGTGATAGATTGATTTTTACGTAAAGGTCTGGAGGGGGTGTGTCTCCATTAACTATAGCCACCCCCCAACCCCCTCCGCTGACCCATTGTCACTGTACCTGATGACACATCATTGGGGAACTAGGAACAGCTACTGTGGCATTTCTGTGTTACATTCGCGCACTAGTGGCCAAAATTGTGGAAACACCTGGCATTTTTGGCATTATGCATAAATAATTACTACACAAATATTGGCGGAAATGTTTATAAGCACTCAAAGAATGTTATAAATATCATACACTGGATGATTCAATAAGTAACTAGAGTAACTGGAATAAAGTTGCGATCTCTAAAAACTGGAAGTGTTTCACTATTTTAGCCACTAGTTTAAGTGAAGAACCAAAAATGTATTGCAATCTCAGGCCTGATTTGGGTCTCAGGAAAGGGCTATGAGGGCAGGAGGGGGCTGAGCGCAGCCAGTGGGAACACAGACGCGAGGGGAGGGGTCTTCTCACGTGCGTCATTGTTTTGTGGGAGGACAAAAGCCCCATTATTGTCAACCAGGACCCTGCGGACCTTTTGCTGTAATTCATTACAGTGTCCAAAAGCAGGTCACGTTCCCCAAGTAAACACAAGAACGCCAGTGTCCCAGTGTGATGGGAACCAATTTTATGTGTAACATTTTTTAAAATAATAAGCACTCAATCTTTTGACTGCATTTATTGGGGGTGGTCCTGTTAGCTGGAAAAGTTTATTCTTATTCTTATTTTGGTCAATAATTTCTTTCCCTTGATTTCACTCTTGATCCCCCCGCAATACAAATACACGGGGTTCCAAATTATTGCGTAAGTGACATATCAGTAACCTTTTCTGCACAATACAAACTTACTGTGATCTTCTTGTCGTTCGTTCATTTTCATGCCTCATGAAACGATAAAGGATTGTTATAGAACGTTTTAGCCAGCAAATGAATCTTAGGAAAAGCACGGCGGCAAAAAAAAATCCACTGTTATGCAGCAAATAAATTTTGAAACTAGTGGTGTCCCAGAAATTCCAAAACATCTCAATGCAGGATCCTCCAGAGAAGTGTTTCTGATCCGGTCCCTGCGGACCCCCAGACAGTCCACGTTTCTGTCCATGTTCTGGACTGTCTGGCAGGGAGCCGGACTGACGAACGCTGCTCCAGTGGTTGGGGGCTCTGTGTAAACCGACGTTCCAGCCGGCCCTCCCCAAGGCTGAAAGAGAAGCATGGGCAATGAATGGGCTCAGACACATATGACAAGTGATTTTCAAACAGCGACCGTGCTGATGAATGCTGGGCTACACTGGAGGCTCCTGTTGGAAACATTTGTGTACAAACAACAGCTTTAAGAGGCAATTGAAGCAGCTTCTAATTTCAGTGGATGAGACAGTTGCCAAAGTAATTTCAAGCAAGGGTTTATACGTTAACATGTAACTATGTCTTTTTCTTAAAGCAACAAATACAACAGATTTTTGTTTAGAGTCATTTATGATATTGACTGTTCAAAAACTGCTATCTACGTAATAACGTGGAACAAAGTATTTCTTTCAGAATGTATTAAAACTGTTGCTATTATCAGGCATTGTTCAGTTCTGTTTACATCTACATTCAAGAAGCATTTTTGACAATAAATAGTACCTAGAGAAAATGCTTTTTAGAATAAACCAAAAACTGCATCTGCATAACATGAAAAAATGGTGTGACAATGTAGACTTTATTTTGAGTTGACATATAAAGAAAAACATATTTGAAGATGTATGACATTATCCTGCGACCCTGACCAGGATTAGCAGACGGGTGGCTGAATTGATGGATATATGGAAATATTGTCAACATTTTAAATGCATTTAAAACCAAAAGTCACTGGACATGCATGTCCGCATTCTGTTTTTGAATATGTTGTACCAGAGCAGTATAAGAAAAACTGAAGCAGATTTACCCCAGTTTCCCTTTCGTTTATGCCAGTGGAGGGTGGGTGCAGGAGTTCACTGCTTTTCACAGTATTGCAGTTATTAATTGCTTTGTTGCCAGCTGTTATTATAAGAGGACCTGCTTCACCTGCTGGCCCAGGTGTAAATCAACTGGTAACCGGAAGTTAACCCAAAAACCTTGCGGACACTGTAGGCCTACATGGACAACAGCGCCCCCCTCCCCCCAGCGAGGCCATTTGCAGAGATAACAGCGGAGATGTTTTATATACTAATAAAAACAAGCATCATGATGAGTAGCTACAGTTAAAGCCGTTCCTGTGGTCGGCAGTGAGGGCCTGTGTTGGTTCTTACTGGGTGTTCCTTATATAGACGTCCAGCAAGCGGATAGGTTGAGGATATAGCACACCCCCACTCCTTCCCCCCATCCCGCTGGGACGGCATCTGCTCCCCCTCGACCCCCCCGCTGTCTGGGCGGATCTCCTCCGGCCGCCTGGGAAACAAGCCGACGGGAGTCCGCCAGGACAGGCAGAAGGCACGGGGTCCCGGGCGAGCCAACGGAGGGTGGGGCCTCGCACCCGAGCTGTGACGTGGCTTTGCCTTTTCAGCGGCGAAAAGCTAAAAATTGCCACGGCGATGCCGCCCCTCTCTGGTGCCCGCTATTACCATGGCGATGTCTCGATTTTGCTCAGATGCATCATTGCCATGGCGATGTGGACATTCTGCTGAGGTGCAGATGACAGCTCAATCATGCCGTCACCCCCCCCCCCCCCCC
>JAODLC010000036.1:22801406-22815114 GCA_026781145.1 Hippopotamyrus pictus | reverse complement strand
GGTGGCCATATTGAAACTCTCAGTAGCCATGCTAACACACTGAGCCGCAGAGTGAATTTTTGTTCTACAGGGTGGTTGTGGGAAACTATTATATATTTGTGAGAGAAGCACTACCTGATTGGCCAGTGAATGCCTTAGAGTTCACCAATATTCAATATAATGAATATTAATGAGTTTTCCTACTACCCTGAGAAAACAGGGAGCACATGTTGATGGGAGCACATTCACTGGCCAATCAGGTAGCGTCTCTCATGAATATAAATGAGTTTACCCAAAAACACCCTTTCAAACGGAAATTCAGTCACAGAATACAAACAGAGAACAAAAAGGGTGCTTCCTGGGTGGTGGGTTCTGGCAAAACAGGTGAAGTAATGAGACAGAACTGTTCCTGTAGCTCGTTTTCTGATCACATTCTTGGCACAAACCACAAATCAGAGCGCTTAAGCACCCGAGAATGTGCTGTAGCCACTGGTCTCCTGTACTGGTCTCCTCTATTGGTCTCCTGTACTGGTGTTCTGCATATTCTGTTACACACAGTCAGCAAAGTATAACTGAGTCACAAATCGCTCATCTAAGAAATGTTAAATGTGGTGAGTCACGATACAAATACGGAGACTCAATGCTGCTGTGGTGCAGCATGGATTAGTGTTATAAAGGCATCTGTAATGGAGAGATAGAGAGATCCATCTTAGAAGAGACATTTTCACTTTAAATAATGCCATATTCCTCTACTTTTGTCATTGGATTTCAATAACCACCCTGATTAATACAGGCAGTTACATTATTTCTGTATGGATAATCAAGAGAAAATTATTCAATACACATGGATATTCTAATAGCTGTCACTGCAACATACATGAATTGTGTGCTGATAGCCAAATAGTCCGGCAGGGATCGGCTGAATCACTTGATGCCAGGAAATTAACCTTTAACCTCCAAATGCCCCATTTTCGGCTCGCCAGGAGATCTCTGGGCATACACTGGCTTAATTAACCTGTGTGTCATTTTTGCACAGATGCAGAAATCCACATACTCTAGCTTATTCTTGAGATTTGTTATTGTATATATGCAGATTAAAAAAAAAAACAGATGGAGAGAGTCTTAAATGGATTGTGGTAAATATTTTCTTCTTAGATTTATTAGCTCAGAGTTATCCCTTAAGATGACAATTTTAAGTATTGCAAAGAATTTTCATGGTGGACCTTCTCCCTCTAGTGGAGTGAAGAGCAATAGGTTTTAGAGGATAACACTGTTCCTAAGGTTCCTAAGCTGTCAGATAAGCTCATGCTGCGTAGCCTTTGTCTGTTGTTCCTGTTTTTCCTTCTGTTCATCCAAGCATGAAACAATCCACGCATGACCATCAAAGGGGACACTTAAGGGGACTCATGTGTTTGGTGAGGGTCCAGCCCTTTGAAACCAGACTGATAGCACACTCACACTTTTAATCTGTATGTTATAGGTATCACTTTGCAAAGAAAGTACACATAATTGTCTGCTCAAAGTAGTTGTTTTTGGTCTTCATTGGTGAAGAGGCTCCTTTGTTAGCAAATCTTTCTAACATGCTGATCAAATCTCTGCATGGATACAACTTTTTGAATCCACAGGAATCTAGGTCCTCATGAAGTCAGCAGGGGTCCTTGTCATACGTGTAAATTAACATGCATGTGTGTAAAGTCCCATAATGTGTAAAGTCCCATGATGTGCAAAGTCCCATGATGTGTAAAGTCCCATGATGTGCAAAGTCCCGTGATGTGTAAAGTTCCATCTTAAACAATGAGGCTCATCATCCTGATATGTATATGACTATGAAAGGACCCTTTTGCTTGTGTCCCCTCAGACCAAGGACACTCAGACGCTGAGATTTTCTTCTACCTGCTCATCGTCTTCTCGGTGATCAGCTCACTGTACACACTTATCTGGGACCTCAAGATGGACTGGGGTCTGTTTGACCGCAATGCTGGGGAGAACACCTTCCTGCGAGAGGAGATTGTTTACCCACAGAAGGTGAGATTCAGCCCCGCCCCCTTGTTAGACCCATCCCAGCTCCTCGCCCTGCAGCCACTGCTTGCTCCTTGGCAAAGTCCACATCTCCTGGACAGACTCAAGCTCCAGTAATCTTCTTGCACACAAGTGACATGACTTGCAGCCATTGGGGTAACCTCCTCTCTTTGGCTCTCTGCAGGCCTATTACTATTGCGCCATAGTAGAGGATGTCATACTGCGCTTTGCCTGGACCATTCAGATCTCCCTGACCACCATGAATATAATCCCCGCCTCTTCAGAAATGCTGGCCACCATCCTGGCCCCCCTGGAGGTCTTCAGGTGAGACGGAGCATCTCTGGGTAACCAGTGATATGAGACTGAAAACATCGTATTTGTGTGACATAATAGTAGCATGCAGTTAGCTGGAAACACTGAAGCAAAGCAGCCACTTATATAAAGTTTTAAGCTGCCAAGCAGCTAAGCAACGGTAAAGTTTTGGGTGATGCTTCGTCTGGTCTTTGACCAAAATTCCCACGGTCAACAGGCGCTTCGTGTGGAACTTCTTCCGTCTGGAGAACGAACACCTGAACAACTGTGGCGAGTTCCGGGCGGTTCGCGACATCTCGGTGGCGCCGCTGAACGCGGACGACCAGACACTGCTGGAGCAGATGATGGACCAGGAGGACGGAGTGCGCAACCGGCAGGGCAAGAAAAGCTGGAAGCGGAGCTGCAGCCTGTCCCTGAGGCGCCCGCTGCTGTCCTCACAGTACGAGTGTGATGATTCTACTTCTTGGAGACGGTGCCGTAGCTTTAATACAGAGGGGTTCGGAGAACTTTGGTTTGTTATGAAGTGTGAGCATCTTAAACAGTGGGTAGTAATCTCATGGGTTAGTTCCTGTCCCTGCACTTTATTGGCGCTTTTCCACTAGCATACAGGAACTGACCCATACCCACGTCATACCGCAAAGAGAGACTAGTTACAGCGTGGTTCCAGCCCACTTTGGCAGAAGGGTCGGCTCAGTAAAGGCATTGCTGGGTCTGAAGAGTGATAGTGACGAAAAACCGAAGAGACGCTTATTTACTGTTCGCACAGTGTACATCATGATTTACTACGCGCTAATTTCCGCTAGCACGTCTGTGAGAATCGCCATTTTATGCAAGTGCATTTGCATCTGTAAATTTGCATTACAAATCCATTCCGTTCCACTGTTCTCTTGTACTATTTAAGTAGGAGGTTGGAAATTGTCAAGTTTTCGGGAATGCATCGTAATGTGGGATACTACTAATAATGAATGATATATAGAATATATGCTTTTTATTTCAAACAATCCATGTGCAGAACACCGGTATCTCTGTGCATTTCGACCAATTACACGGTGGTGATGCAGCCAGCTCAGTTGAGTCACGCTTTCGGCCCTGCCATTAAAGCAGGCCCATGTCGGCATGGTTACAGCTCGGGTATGGACTCACATACTTTGCAATGGAAAAGCATCAGCTCACGGTGCGGCTTGGATACGGCTCAGTTCTTGGTGGCAGTAGAAAAGTGCCATATGTTTGCCTGTCCCCATGTTTGCGGGGGTTTTCTCCAAGGACTCTGGATTTTCACTGCAGTCCAGACGTGCAGGCTATGTGAACTGCTGTCTCTAAATTGCCCGCGGTGTGACATTGTGTGAGTGTGTGTGTATGACTGGCATCCCAGGTTGTCCCCATCCTTGTACCCTGTGCTTTTAGGGATTGGCTGGAGGCTCCCTGGGACTCTGATTTGGATGATGGACAGACGATAACTTAAGTCGCTTTGCATCTTTCCTCTCACAGATCAAAGATCCGAGACACCAAGGTGCTGATAGAGGACACCGACGACGAGGCCTTCACATGAGCCCTCGGCACCTGTCTGCCAAGCAGGGCCACGCCTCCTCTCCAGCTGTCCAATCACTAAGCAGCCTTTCTGCACCTTACACCCACAGCGACAGACACCCCGACATACACACCCTCAGCGCGGCAGACGTACTGCTCCGTCTCGCACATGAGACGTCAACACAGACACCCAAACACCCCCCAGACAGACATCGCAGGGAGACACAAACAAAACTAACAAACAAAAGGCACACACAGAAAAACACTCAGAAAGGCCTCGATTTTCTGGGATGCTCTTTGATTTCTTCAGTTTGACATCTCCGGTTTATTTATCAGACGATTTATTTTAACATGTGTCAGTATAAATCAAGTGATTGTTTACAAACATTTCTAAGCATCAGAATCAAGAAGGAAGAGGCATTCAATAACCGAAGGACTGATATTAACAGAACCCCAAGCATGGACTCAGAAGCTGGACAACAACCAAGGCTCTTACAGACAAAACACTGGTTCATACTGGTTTAAGTCTTTTTTTCTATTAATTTTGTTAAATGTCTTGGGCAAGTTGCTATCAAGTCAGTGTACAGCCCTGGCTGCACTTGCAGGAAAAGTGCGCTTTAGATTAAAAAAAAAGAAGAAAAAAAACACAAAAAAGCTATATACGTACTTCATATGTGAAGGTGCTTTATTTTTATTTTTTTAATGTACATTTTGTTAATTTTCTAGACATTTTTGTTGTTATTTATGAAAGCTATAGCCTCTGTGAAACATTTTGATCTATAGCATCTGCACCGACGTCAAGCTGAGAAGGTGCCACTGTGGAGCTCATTGTTCTGCCACACTTCTCAGGAAGTGGGTACCTTTCCTGTTCAGGTGTTTAAAAGCTTTTACGTGGTGCCGGTTGACGCCAGTCCCAGAAAGCGATTCCTTCTGGAACAAACCCGTCGCTCCTCTAAACCAAAGATGGGTCAGGCTTCACTCCTTGAGGAATCCATTTCTTTAAGACCATTAGATTTTATAATGGCTGTCACCTCAATTAGTAACAAATAGAATTCCGTAATATTTCTTGTTGAGAATTGGAATGGGAAAACAGCTAATTACCAGCTATATTGCTAAAGTTTAAAAATAACTGGAAAAGGGCGTTCACTTCCTTTTAATGAAGATTTAAAAACAAACGTTTCCTAAAACATTGTATTCACTTTGGGGTGAGTTTCCCAAAGCCTTCTTAACTCTACGATGTTCGTGATTTCTATGTTGAGATATTTTACTTACGAACGAGTTAAGAAGGGCTTCAGGAAGCTCACCCTTGGTCGGGCCTTCAGAAGGTTGGTGCTGAATGACTGTTTTTGACATCTCTTCTTCATGACTACTATCAAACGAGTCAGGTTAGCACTGTTCAGAATGGCATTACCAGGCCCTGTGATGTCAGCTGACTCATTAGTCTGTACATTTAAATTGCCTTAGAAGAGTGGCTAGCTTACTCTGTGCTCAGACTTCAGTAGACCTTACCTGTTTATTGTGCATTCTGCTTAGAATGTTGTTTGTCTGGTTGCTAAAACACTTCTTTTAATAAGGTTTTTCCCATTGAAAAATGGTTGCTCTTCTTAAAGGTCTGACATCTTTGCCAGTCCACAGTGGCCAAGAAGATGCTGTCTGTCTATGAGCTACAGGCAGGTCTGAACTGGCTGCCAGCGTTTGAAGACTCAGATGCTTGTCATTGTTGTACGTTGTCGCATCCGGGGATGCCTTGTGATTTCCCCTACAACCGTGGCCACTGTTCCTGAAGGTGTAGCATCACGGACCAAACGCGTAGCTGTGGATATGAATCATTTCTGCATAGGAAATTATTCAACTGATTGATTCACTTGATTCACTTGATTGTTGCATTGTAGTTCTCATCATCCTTTCGTCAGCAGGTTGATTTTTGAATAACAGACTCTTTCTGCTTTTGCTATGACCAGTTTTTTCTTAAATCAGGGCACAGTCATGCTGCATGTCTGAGTTCTCAATGTTTTTATTGAATTTATACAAATGATTGAAAAGGGGACCAAACTATGACCTAGACGAGGGTATAGAAGATGGGCTATTCCTGACGTTGTTCCCTCAAGTTGGCTTTACTGGTCTTTATAATATCCATCCATCTATCCATTCATCATCTATCCACTGGTTAGGGTCCCTGGGGGAGGGGCCTGTAACCAATCCCAGGCTGTACAGGGCAAAAGGCTGAGGAACCCATTGGATGGGAAGTGTTTGAAATATGCTTTTCTGTTTTGTATTCTCTTAAAACACTCAGGACACTTCTCTTTGTTGAAACATTCACTTTTAAGATCTTTTCTATGATTTTTCCACTCTGCGGACAATGCTGAAGATTTTGAAGCATTGAATAAGAAGCCTCTGTCCCCGAAGGGAGCCTGTCAATTGATGGCACCGTAAGAGCTTTTAAACACCGAAGGAAGTCGTTCTTCTCCAGCCATTCGTCCTGGTATGTTTCCATGAACACAGCTGGTACAGCTACTGTCAGATTGATGCCTCATCCGAAGCTGAGGGCTCGATGGTGGGCACCCGTATCGCGCCCGTTCTTCCCAAAACTCAGTGTCTGGTTGTCAAGCACTCCTACCACAAGCTAAAGACATAAGGTAGAATCACATTTCAGCAACAGCAATAAAAAAAAGCCTTCTGCATTCTTCAAAAGATCTAGACTGTAAACTGCTTGGGACAGACTGGAGACAGATGACTATAGTCACAGAGGTACCTCTCAGATTCTTTCTTCTTCCTGTGATGATTAAAAACGGCTGTTGTCTTTTTATACTGTTTTAAGAATTTTTGCCATAGATACTGCACTACTTACCACAAGTCCTCTGTCTTAAATCAATGTAACTAGCTGTACCTTATGAGAACAATCATAGAATTCCCCCGAAGTACGTTTACTGTAGTCCATTTTAGGCATCATCCTTCTCGCCATAGGAAGATAAGCACAGAGAGCAGAAATCTGCCGTATGTTTCACTGGCATGGCTTACCGCGTCTCCGTCTTTGGTGTGAGTTACTTATGCTTGACCAAAGTCATTGAAGGAATGATTTCATTGCCGTTTCATGCTTGCTTCAAAACTGTTCCCCTGAATGTGAGGGGAGGAGGGTAAATTTGATGTCAGGCATTTCAGAATTGGTGTTTTTCTATCCTCTACAGTCTACAAGCTTCCCTCAGCCTTTGGTTTGTATTTTTGGCATCAATATTAAATATTTCAGCTGATAAAAATATGATCATAGGCAAAATCAGTCCTGACCACCTTAATTAGGCCTGTCACCATCCTTTAAGATACTGTTAATAAAGAACACATTACATTGATTTGGGCAGGAGAGTTTAATGTAAATTTCATAGTTGGGGGGAATTGTTTGTAAAGGAAGTAGCACATGCTATGTCCAGCGTCCCAGTGTAGTCTTGTTTGATGGGCCATGGGGGGAGACTCATGCTTGCAGCAAAGGAAACCTGGTCATCTTCTCTTTAAACTCTGGGTTTTAGCAATGCACTGTGGGAAACTTCCTGATTTGTCTTAAGTGAACATCGAGAGTGGGATCCACAACTTCCTGTCTAAATGCTGTAGTGATATGCTGTCCAGGGCTGCAATAGCTTAGCCTGAGGCATTTTAAGAACGCGCTGGCAGGAGCATGGACAGAAATGGAGGTAGAGAGGGAATTAATTTCCCCCAGTTTAATCGTCTTCTGTCAATTAGAAACAATTTGCCTGTTGTGATTCAATTAGCGGAGCACTTGACAGTCCCCGGAATGAAATTCACAAGGACCTGCTGTAGTCCTAATTAGCAGAAAGTCCCGTTAGCATCCTGAACACAGCGCCAACGCCAGGTCCTCGGCGCCTCGTAAGGAAGACGTTTTTGTATCCTACTTCTTCAAGCAAGCTAATAGTGAAATTAGCTTTTCATAATTATCAAAATAGTTTTCTTGACGCAAATGCGACCCCTTCGTTCTGCCGATTGTCCTATGAAGCGATCAGTTAGCTCAGACTTCTCCTAGGTTGTACAGAAGCGGATTAGGGGCATGAGGTGCATGGTGACATCGGTGCTGAGAGAAAATTAAACGACCTACAAGCAGTGATGGGGGAGGACCAAAGGAATCGTGTCCTCCACACCAGTGTCCGCATGACAGCTAGGCAGACGACGCCGGCTTGGACACCGTCGTCTCTCAGAAGGATTCCTATTCCGGCATCCAGCTGCCACTAAGATCCACAGCTTTTGAAAAGCAGGACACGAGCCATCCTTTTTTACCAGTGACACAGATAAGGCTGTGCCACGACACCAGGCTTCTGAGGGGGCTTCCTGTTCTCAGCTGGTATCCTCGGACTGCAGATCTCTTTCTGCCCGGTGCTATGCGTCGTCCTCGCCCATACTGTGACGTACCTCCAGTCCTCCTGACCCGCCCCTAACGTTGCTCACCATAGACATACCGTTAACCACACAGCGGAGGTGTAGAGAGCACTCCTGCTACTCCGAGAGCATTTCTCTGCATCTCTGTCTCATAGATTTTAGGGGAATTATTTTGATTGGCCGTTGCTATTCCTTTTGGCAGTTTTGAAGCCTTATTTCCTCATATTATTAACACGAAAATGAGTAACGTATGGCTGGCATCTGCCGTTTGGTCCTTTTATCTTATTGGAATCGATCTCCTCAAACGCACGATGAGACTGTAAAAACCTGCAATCTTAACCGCACAGGAAAATGCAGCCAACCACACCTTGCGAGCACAATCTTGTTCAGCTGTAACTTTGAAAGTGGCGGCCCCCCCCCCCACGTCCGCTGCCTCCCTTTAGGTAGCTGGACTTCTTTTCAAAGAAAGGTTTACTGTACTGCACTCTCTGCTACTGCCTGCTCTGTGTAACTGCGTTTCTATTGTCCGCTCTGTGCCAGAGCGTTGTTTTGGTCGTAATGTAACGGGATAGATGTACAGTGAACAGTTTGTGTGTCAGTGGTGGTCTATGATCGTTTTTATTTGGTGGTATTACATGTGCTTTTACTGTAGTAAACCTTGTGAAAGCGGGGTGGAGACACTGAGTGACATCCTCTTGCTAGACCATCCGAAATGTAAAAACATCTCTTAATTAAAGCAGATCAACTTAGAAGGAGACTTATACTTTCTAAGAATATTTTTCTACTGATTGTGGATCAAGAAATAGCTTTCCTCAGTCAGAAGCACAACACCAAGTTTTAAATCCATTCGGAGACCCATGAATGTGTGACCGTGTCCAGGATCTCCGCAGCAAGACCCCAGCACTGACTGACGCCTACAGAAACATGTTCAGTGTGCAGCTGAGGAACGTTTGCTAGGGAGCCTTTGGAGCAGGGCACCACATTTACTGAAGTTACTGAATATCACCAAAGATCACCCTGCTTACATTTCATTTAGCCCCTCTGAGGCCTCGGAAGCCCCCCCCCCCAGACATCAGGCCCAATCCCCGCTCATTAGTGGTGGGCAAAGCTTCATGAACCAATTGCTGTATTTTGTGACATCACTAGATGGTGCTCTCCATTCAAAAAAGGGCTCAATTCATGCCCCAAAGCAAGCCAAGAGCACCATCTAGTGGGGTACAGAAAATGCTTCATTTGGCCATCACTACCATTAATACACCTGTCTCTTCATCCAATAAGCCCCACAATTCTGTGACCAATCACACCCAAACCTACAAGCAGAAATCCCCACCCCCTTTTTCTCTTAAAAGAGCCCAATTGTTTATAACAGCTGTCTTGCCTGCATGCAGTTTTAGATAACATTGTGTAAATAGAAATATTTTTCATTATGTTGGAAAAACAGTCCAAGATACAATTGTGATAATCATGCTTTTGTTATTTTTTATTTAGGTGATGCGGAGCATTTTTATTTTTCACAATCCTTCATTTTAACTGTAAAACCTGTCAATTTGTGTGAGTAAAACTTTGAGAAGTGACAATAAGTAAAATGGATTGTGATTGGTCCTCTTGTAGGTGAAAAACTGATTTTTTTATTGGCTCCTTCATCCCCAGGGCTTGTGTCTAAGCCAATGATGGGAGAGGTTAGAGGCTCATAGTGGGGTGTGTTGATATAGTTTGTGGTGAGGGGGTAGGCTGGAGAATGGGGAACATTGGGATGCTTCATGAGTAGAAAAGCTTAAAAACAGGTGGAATGATTACAGCATAGCTGGCCAGATTAACCCTATGGGGTTATTGGTGGCATAATTCCTCAATCTTGGAACTTGAGGCTAGTTTTGTAAATGGCTCTTGTTTTGATATTAAGAGATTTGGTCGACACGCAAGTCCTGACCTAACATTTTTATGTGATCAGATTTGTTGCTTTTCCTGCTTGCTAAGTGCTCGATATCTGTTTGCATCCCTCCTCCGCTTTAATCAGTGTGCCCTTTTTACAATTTCCTTTGGAAGATAGATTACGTGACAGTGTCTGTAGTTTATAGATGGTTGTACTTTGAAATCTGTATTTAAAGACGTTAAAGAAACCGATGCTAATTATGTGGTTAGGTGTTTTAAAAGACATGAAGATTAAAAATTGAAACAAAATGTCGTACAACCCCCCCCTTTTACAGAGTAGTTTGTAAATGTTGAGTGTTTTGCGCTATGATGGTTTTACTGATGGTCTAATTTGTATTTCTGTAAACACTTTGGTGATCCTGTCATATCTGGGTTTTATAAACCACGCTTATTTTTAAAAGTGTAGACTTGAGTCTGCCTGTTTATTTCCTTTATGTTAAATCATACATAGGCCTATAAGGTGAACATATTTTATAGCATAATTCACGTTTTGTGGTTTTATACGCTTGAAATAAAGCTATAAGCAGTAAAAAAAAAAATCATAGTATTATACATATAGAACAACAGATTTTTCAGCTCATTTTATATGGTAATAAACAGAATATATAACAATGCAGCTCTTCCGGTTGTTGTAACAGTGCTGATCAATCGGTTAGGTGACATAGGCAGCTGCTTAGGCATCTTATGAGGGAGCACCAACTTAGCAAGCTAATGAAGGTAGACTTGTATAAGTCGATTCCCTTTTCTAATTTGATACACTTTTTGAAGTTCTTCACAATATTTGTATTTTCAATACAAATATCATTTTTTAAGAGTAGCTGAATGTATTGTCTACTTGATGTTTCTCTCCCTTGTCAACAGTAAGCTATGAAACCTGACTTTTCACAAACATTAATGTCGACTTCCTTTTTCTTACATTTTGCTCAGCCGTGTATTTTGTCTACACTCTTACTGTGGATATTTGTACTTTATGTTAAATTAAAATAAACCCATAATTTAAAGTTGATTTTGGTGCCTTCCACATTTTCAGAAAGTACTCTGAAAGGACTCTGCTGATACAGGATAATCGCTGTTCCTTCATTTTTCATTACAGAATTATGGATTTTAAAATTGAAATTATTTACACAAAACTAGCCTTTAATAATCAGAAAGACTGATCTGATGGCTTCTCCACCCAATAATTTCCCATAAATGAGGAACTCAGGATGTATACACTGAGTAGGCTCCTTTCAACTGTACGTTCCTCCAAAAACTGTTGGTTAAAAAGATGTAAAGCAGGGTCATTTCACCAAAACAGATTCTGAATTATCTACACCAGCAACACTGAGAAGTTAGAACCCTGTAACTCAATGGAATTTTCAGGTTCTGGGCCACAGATGATTGTTCCAGCCCCCTGCAGATTCATCGTCTACCTGACGGATGAGTATGATCTTCACTCTCCTCGATGCTTCAGCATTTCAGCAATGGACTGTCAGACGTTGGGCTCTATATAATATGGTTGATTGGTTTATTCTTTCGTTTACTAAAAAAAAAGTAATTAATCAATATAACATTGATATACTTAACATAAACCACATGGATCTGAAAATATTAAAGTTGTGCCAATTTAACTAAATTGTTTGAGAAGGCAAGACCTTTAAGTTTTGACAAACTGCCAGAGATACAAATGGGTACTTGTCTAACACTGTGGTTTACTGTGTTTTTAACAGCCACCATCATCTGTAACATGAATGGAACAAACGCTTGTGAATTTTGCTCATGCATCATTCTTTCAGCACTGTGTAGCAGAGTGTCAAGCACATGTTCAGTGGGTGATAATCCTTGCCCTGCTCCCACTGACATGCAACTTTGGCTTTGACTTCTCAATGTTCTTTTCCAAAATACTAATAAAGAATTGCATGATTGTCTCCAGATAGATGCAATAAAGGTTTGCAGGTATTTATCCCAATTGAAGGGCCTAGAAAGAGGCAATGATTTTCAAAATGACCACTGACGTACCCATGCTCATCAGGTAGCCACATTTAGGAGTGATGATCCTGTGTGAATTTTTCAAAATCATTATGGAATCCCTGGAAGGAAGAGAAAGCCATGAAACAGAAGTGGAACCATGACAGATTAGCACCCTCTACTGGACATAAATGCACCTGTTCCGTACAACCATCCAGTAGGTTGTTGAGAGAGGACAACTTGGCTAAAGCTACAGAAGCTATAAGAAAATTATGGCAAAGTTCTATAGGAAAAAGAAAAGCATAACAAATGGGAAAAGCCTTGCTATGTGCTACATCCATAAAATATCAGTCAGACATGCCTATAGGATCCATATAGGCTTTGACCAGCACTGAATGTACATATTTTGCATTAAACACAAGAATTTAAAAGATTTAAGTAAACAAACACGACCATTATGCAGAGAATACAGTAAAAGTGCGAGTTAGTCATGAACTGCTTTCTAATGATGACCATCAATTGAGGTACAAATCAAAATGGGGAACCAAAACACTAATGCAATTCTGATGCCATGCCAGGCTTGTTTGGTTTTGTGATACTCAATCCTCATGCATTTGTTAGAAGTAATTCGTTGGACATTTCTTTATTATATGGCCAATTAGATATTAACAAGAAGAAAGCAGAAAATGTGGGTAGAAATTAAGCTTGTCAATAGATCAATGTCATTTGAGAAATGTGGAAATGAAGCGAGATCATTAACCCTTATGCCTAGAAAAAGAATCCATGATTGCGTTATCACACTATTTAAAAGAACAGCACTTACAAATGTAAACTCAAAAGGGAAGTGTGGTAAAATCAAAAGTGAGAACCAAGTTTCACAAAGTAAGTGAAACTAGGGAACCTTACTGTATAAGAATATCAAAACTTTTTAGAGAATATGGAAATTAGCCATCCACTCTAAAATCACTTAGCCTGGTCAGGAGGCCCACAGTCTGACACATAAGAACATAAGAAATTTACAAACGAGAGGAGATCATTCGGCCCATCAAGCTCATTTAACTAATAGCTCAGAGTTGTTAGAGTCTTATCTAGCTCTGATTTAAAGGAACCCAAGGTTTTAGCTTGCACTACATGAACAGGAAGACTATTCCATACTCTAACTTCATGCTGTGTAAAGAAGTGTTTTCTCAGATTGTTTAAAATGTTCTCCCGCTAATTTCCACTTATTGCCATGAGTTCTAGTATTTAAACTAATATTGTGGTAGCCATTTGGCTGAATAGCATCCAGACCAGTTAGAATCTTATATACCTGGATCATGTCTCCCCTTAGTCTCCTTTGGCTAAACAGATTCAGCTCAGCTAACCTCTCCTCGTAACACATTCTCCTAAGACTAGGAATCGTTCTTGTAGCCCTGCTGAACCCTTTCTAAGGCATCAATGTCCTTTTTAAGGTATGGTGACCAAATCTGCACACAATATTCAAGGTGGGGTCTTACCAAGGAATTGTATAATCGTAGCATCACCTCCCTTGACTTAAACTTCACACACCTTGAGATGTAACCCAACATCCTATTGGCCTTTTTTATTGCTTCCCCACACTGGCGAGAGTGGGACATGG
>JAODLC010000036.1:22784586-22800721 GCA_026781145.1 Hippopotamyrus pictus | reverse complement strand
GATTGGCCTATAGTTTGCTGGATTACTTCTATCCCCTTTTTTGAATATGGGCATTATATTAGCATGCTTCCAATCAGGTACCACACCAGCAGATAGGGAACAGTAATCTCATCCTATTTTGTAAGTAAAATGTGGAGCACAAGGTGAAAACCCTGTAACTGGAATTTTGAAAAGCCCTGTATTCAGCAAAACTGTAACAAACACAGAATACACTGAAACTGCCACCATTTCGATGAAGACAGGCAACTAAATCAAGCAATTTACAGTAATTTAGTTGTCTTTGCGATTTGGTTCCTTAACTACTATATACTTGTAATGTACTAAGTGCATTACTTCTAAGTCACTTCAGATAAAGCACCTACTGAATAAATGTACGTCAATGTAGATTTGTGAGGCGTGAGCATGGAAACTGTAGCGCAAGGAAGTCGTGCGATGACGTAAATACGTAGGGGGGTACGCACGAGCGAGGCCGGTTTTCGGTCTGCCAAGATGGCGCCGGTGAAGGCGGCGGCGGAAAATGTCTTCAACTAGCTTGTTGTGTTAGATAGATATTTCGTGTTGCGGCTTGTCTTTTACCTAGGTATACATTTCCAGTCCGGGGAGGACATCAGTTGGGATTGTGTAACCTGCTTAGCGAGCCGCTTTACCTTTAACCGAAAAATTAGGATGGTAATATGACACAGGGTAAGAAGAAAAAGCGGGTGAATCGCAGTCTCCTGCTAGCGAAAAAAATCATAATCAAGGATGGAGGGACGGTAAGTCCGACACATAGCCTTTTTATTTAGCTGATTTCCTTGTATCATCATCATTTATTATGATGGGTAATGGTCGCTCTTTATTTTAGCGGCCAGTCGCTGTGTATCACCTAGTGTTTGGGTAGAATGCCCTAAAACATGGATCTGGTTTCACATAAACTCAAGCCCGTCAGAGCTGTTATTCGCCTGACTAATAGGGATCGTGGCGTTTCAGCGTGGAATTTCCCCGTCCAACGCTTAAGCATCAGGTTCACAGACACGGCTATCGGACAGAATCCATATGGTTCCGTTAGTTAATAACCATCCTCCGCCCGGGGAAATGACAGCTGTTTAACCTGCAGTCTGCGGTCCCAGTCTGCTGCGCTGCCGTCCGTGATCAGGGCCTCAGTAAGCAGCGTAATAATACTAAATACTAAGTTGTATACTTAAGCCATCTGGTCATACAGTTCACTTTTAAATCAGTTTAAATGATCCGGTATTGATACATAATGTGATATATGTAAGGATCCACATAATAACATGTATGACGGAGCATACACATGTAAAGTTGAATAGCAGTGATGTATGAATGGCTGATATGTTTTCCTGTCCATATCTACAGTTAATAAAATCCATGCCTGCTGTTTGGTTCGAGTCCGTTATCACATATGTTTGATGTTTGTCGTATCCGAACAGTTCAAGCATCTCTGGATATATTTTCCCCGGTTACAAAAATGGCTTTACTCAGATCAAATGGTCATAGTTTTTCTCAGGTGTTCATAGGAGGGCTAATAGCGCTTTTAAATAGAACTAGACAAATTATTGTGGTATGAAGAAATTATATAGAAAAATATCTGAAACCTGAACAAATCTGTTTTTCGTTATGCAAATAATTTCTTGTGAATGGGAATACAATTCATATGGAAAGCATTTGAAACGAGCCGTGACGCATAGGCGTTTGCCTCCCAAGTAAATTGTTGGTTAACTGCCCACAAATTTCCGAATTAAATTAGTCCTTCCTGCTCTTTCATTTTCCTAAACACCACGTGGCTTGCTATGGCAAAAAATAAGTTAGTTTTCTGGGTGATTCTTCTGTATTCGGATTTGGAGCAAAAACGAAACCTTAAACATTATGCTTTTGGTCAAAGCGAAACTGATATATTGATAGCATGTGTTCGCCCTTAAACTTGCAGTTACTGTGCCTGCTGCCTGTAAACTAGCTCAGATCAAAGTAAAATCAAAACAAAGTTTATTTATCAAATGTACAACAGTACAGCAATGAAGACTTTCCAGTAAGTCTCCTTATAGTAAGTCATAGAAATATGTAAAGAAAATAAATAAAATAGTAATTCTAAAAATTGTAGTGAAATAAAATAGATGTGTGTAAATTGTCCATACTGATAGCGTAATCAGCTGTTGCGTGGCCTCACTGGCTGAGGGTAGGTGCTGTCATGGGGCCTGTTTGTCAGTACTCCGATACTGTTTCCCTGACGGCACCTCTCCAAATCGTGGAAAGGAAAGATCTCCTTAAATGTACACATGAGATCAAGGGCCACCCTTCGCTGCAGCTGACCCAGGCACACGGCATGCTAGTGTTTTCCAGTACTTGTGGTCAGTTACCTTTTCTTCTCCAACTTGGCAGCCGCAAGGTTTTGGGTCTCCCAGTGTTCATCACGCGGTCATTGTGGTCTTCCTGGAGTTCTTTGCCTGGGGCCTCCTCACTGCACCTACCCTGGGGGTAAGCTTGCTTGTTTGGTTAGCACATAGGCGATTGTTCAGCCACGTTCAGATTTGCTTCTTGCGCTAAATGGAAGTGTAGGAATAATAGCAATCTGTGAGGAACAGTATCACATGAAATGCTTACTGTAAAGCTGTGAAATAGCCTTTTCTATTGCATAATTAACCTGCTCTTGCAAGGCCTTGCGTGTGCATGGCCCAAATTTCAAAACTATTGTGCAATGCCTACAACTCTTATACTTATTGCCATAAACAGTGTTCTCTGGCTTGGCTTGCATTATAAATCTGATGGAAAAAGACCTGATAAGTGTTAAAGAGCACAGGTACATCCTCAGCCTAGAGATATATATATATATATATATTTTTTTATTAATATTTTGCTGAATTACAAACTGTCCTTAGTCACTTTTAATGATACAATGACAATTGCATTGTGGGTAGTTCCGGAGAGTCAGTCCTGACATCAGCTGTTCCCTCTCTTCCCTCTAGGTCCTGCATGAGACGTTCCCTAAGCACACCTTCCTGATGAACGGCCTCACCCAGGGTGTGAAGGTGAGTCCCGCCCCTCACTGTGTTCCTTACTCGGCCCCCCGCCTCGACCATGCTGCTTCACGTGTGCTCTCCCCCCCCCCCCCCCCCCTTAGGGTCTGCTGTCGTTCCTGAGTGCGCCGCTGATCGGCGCCCTGTCGGACGTATGGGGGAGGAAGTCCTTCCTTCTGCTGACGGTGTTCTTCACCTGCGTTCCCATCCCCCTGATGAAGATCAGCCCCTGGTAGGTGGACACGTTATTCATCAGCGTTATAATATGGGGGTATGTAAAACCTGAAATGTAAGAGATTATCGATGGCATCTAATCCCTCAGAGGGAAACAGGCTGTCGGGTTAGGTGTACGGTACAAACACAGTGTTAGCTAAACATTATTTCTGCACTGCGGTTAAGATCGTATTAGAAGCAGACCGTAACTGAGGTAAGCTCATATCTGTTCTTTTGACGTCATTTTCTGAATTGTGCGTCGTGTCACGGCTAAAGGCCTGCGCTTCCGTTCCAGGTGGTACTTCGCGGTCATCTCAGTGTCAGGAGTGTTCGCTGTGACCTTCTCCGTCGTATTTGCCTACGTGGCGGACATCACCGAGGAGCACGAGCGCAGCATGGCCTACGGACTGGTGAGTGCCACTCTCCCACTCGTTTGTCCCATGAGAGCCTGTAACATGCAGTGCTTAATGGGAAGCCTGGGGGGGGCTGGTCCCCCCCCCCCCCCCCCCACGCCTCACACTCAGGATAGCAGAAGTACGACTGATCCTCCATCAGAATGGCTTTTATAAAATGAGGAAGCACGGTGAAAGCAAGAGTTTTGGGTGGGTTTTTCTGTTGGTTTTTCTGGTCTTCCGGCAGTTTGTCTTGGTCTGAGTCACTGAGAGACAGGAATCTGTCCCAGGCAGCATGGAGCACTGACACATGCACGTACATTTTGGGCATTTTAGAGAGACAGTCAGCCTAACTGCATGTTTTTAGACTGCAGGAGGAAACCAGAGTTAAACAGAAGAGCTGCATTGATATTTTACAATTCAGCTTCGTCATTACAGACGAATAATTTCCCTCTGGGATCAATAAAGTTCAACTAATCTAATCGGTAATCTAATCTGTAGTACTCGGAGGTTCACATAACGAGAAGTGAATACCGTAGATCAATGTTTCACAACCCGGTCCTCGAGGATCCTCAGGACAATCCACATTTTTGCTCCTGCATGGAGATGGGAGGGAAAAAAAACATAGACCATCTGGGGTTCGGGTTGGGAAACAGTCAGGGCCGGTTCTAGGCAGGGGCACGGGGGGGCACTAACACCAAAGATTCTACATAGGCGGAGCTTTAGCTTTGCAAACGCCAAATATCCACCCCTAAAAATCTGATTGGTTGGTTTGTCCAGAGTAAAATACAGTGACGCAGTCAGAGCAGTGCAGTCAATGTCAACTCTCGTAGTTGTATGCATCCTGTCCATTCTCTCAGTCGGTCTGTAAGATTTTGGGCTGATATTTAAGGAAATATTTATATTGAGTAGAAGTTGGATTAGTTAGCGTTAGTGTTAGATAACATTAGCTGCACTCTTACCGTTGGTCGTGTGTATCTTTACTTTTTTGGTATTCCTTTTCTTTCTATTCTTTCTTAGAGCAAAGCCAAAAAAAGAGAAGCTATCTCCTGAATCTCCTTTAAACATGTTTTAGACCAGGGGTCTCCAACTCCGGTCCTGGGGAGCTACCGTCCAGTCGGTTTTCTATCATACCCGGCTTCTGATGAGCCACACCTGTTCTCAGGTAAATACCCAAGTGGGACAGAAAACCTACTGGATAGTAGCTCTCCAGGACCGGAGTTGGAGACCCCTGTTTTAGACTGATTTCAAGCTAACGTTAGCTGCAAGTTGGTGGTTAGCTGACTGCTCTCGTCTGTGTTAGCTAGCATTAGCAGCATGTTTCTGAACACTTCAGATCCCCCCCCCCCCCAATTTCAGTGTTACTTTCCCTTGGCTTTGTACTCTTTCGCTATAGTTTTTCTCTTCATTATGCATCGATTTCTGATTAAGTCTAGCAAGGCCGCTGCTCCAGAGCAAGTCAGCAAAGTTGAACATCCCAGTGTTTTGAAGCGACTGCTTCTTAACCCAGCACATGCCAAGCCATCATGGCGCTGCCCAGTTGCCCAAGCACCTCACTCCTCAATCCCATTACCCCGTGCACTGCGCCAACGGAAGGTGATTGCGGGACCGCAATTACTGATGGTAGCCGAGGATTGAATAGCTGTGCTCCATCCTAGCTTCTCCTAAGCGTAACTTTGGCCAGACTGCACGCGCATTCAACCCCAGTTGGTACCGTGGGAGGCCGTGGCTAGAGTACTCTACAAATCTAGATTCATGTTTCTGTTTCCCCTGTCGCAAATTCGGTGCGTCTAATGACAGAGATACTATTTTTACCAAGCAAGGATTTAATAATTGGAAAACGGGATTAGAGAAAGACAAGGGATTCAGCAAGCATGCATCTAGCAACGGTCATTTGAAGAATGTAGTAACGTGGTCTCAAATGCGAAAGAGGGACGCGACTGGGGGAACTATCGCAAGCCTTTTGGGGCCCGTATGTCAAAAGCATAGGAGAGATAGTAATGGTCAGTTAATGGGCTTCCTTTTCCTGGTAGCCAAGAAAGGGAGCATGGTGATGATGAACAGCAAAGTATTCCTCAAAATGCAAAATACACATCCAGAAACATTCAGAATGAAGTAATTGACACTCTAGCCACTTTAGTATTGAAATCAATCATCAAAAAGAAATACAATAATACAGGTCATACAAGGTTTGGCATTAAAAGTGATTCAACTTGAGACAGATGCAATGTGGAAACTCCTTCAGTTATAATTAGGTTTGTGAGTGATGGCATTCCTGAGGAACACCTGATTGCTCTTCTTGATCTGAGTTGGCTGGATGCAGAATTCGTTACCTCCCAAATAATAAATCATATTTCTGACTCAGGTTACAGTAGAGACCAAATTATTAGTCAGTGCTATGATGGGGCCTCAGTTATGAGTGGGATCAGGGGTGGGGTCTCGGCCTTGTAACAAAAGAGAGGTAAATATATTCCCTATATCCACTGCTATAAGCACCAGCTTCACTTAGCAGTGGTTCATGCAATGGAGGCAGAGCTGTGTGCAGAAACACTTTTTGAGCTATCAGGATCACTACACTCCCTGTTCCATCGTCATTATGTGTCCCAAAACTATCAAGTCCCCTCCCTTAAACGCCTGCTGAAGGTGCGGTGGACAAGTCACCATGATGTGACAGTGTCTTGTGGAAAATCAGGATGCTACCCTTAGTATCCTTTCAGACATTTCAGAGGACAGTGTAGCAGATGTGAGTATTTGCATTCAGTTTGTTGATGATGCTGAGAACATAATTTCTTTGAAAGAGGCAGATTCCTTCTGAAAGTGCTTGGCGCCTTGAAGCCTGCAAACGCTATTTTACAGGCTCCTCCTGTTGACCTTTGCCTTGCTGGTGAAGTACTCAGTGCATCTCTACAGACTCTGAGGAAGATGAGATGATGACTCACTGAACCCCCTGTTCCTGCAACTGAAGGAAAAAGAACAATAAGTTCACAGCTTACAGACAGTGTTGTTTTATACACTGTAGGTCACACCGAAACCTCGGAGAGTCCTGGCCAGGCTCTGTAGAGAGCTCTTCTCAACATTCTGGACAGAGCCATTGTGGAGATGGAGACAAGGTTCTCCAGAGGCAATCTTGATCTGATGATGGCAGTGAATTGCCTTCTCCCTCAATCGTCCTCTTTTCTGGATGCTGCCTGCAGCGAAAGCCTTTCTAATGAAATCTGTGTTGCAAAAGTCATGTTAGAAAAGACGTTCACTTCTGCTCTTGTAGACCTCTCCACCGTTTGCAAACACCTCCAAGAGTTTAAGGAAGCGCTTCCTCAGCTCCATCATCTCTGTAACTAGTTTCATCTGCCGCATGTGAGAGTTCTTTCTCCACTTTGTCACGTGTCCCAACACCCTTCCGATGCACAATGTTCCATGAGAGAAAGAAAAACTTGGTGATTCTGGCTCATGAGGCCATAACAGCTGGACTAGATATGGCTGAATTTGTTAGGGTTTTTGCAAATAGATACAGAAGACTGATCCTACAATAGAGAACATGTGATTAGATATGATCAACGAGTCACTGAAAAATGATATTGGGGGAAAAAAGACTTAAACGGGAAACTAAATAAACTCAAACACTGAGAATATTATGGGTGTGAGGTCAAAATACTAAGATTATTTGTTAGAGGGTTTAAAAATATTAATTATAACTATGGTTTACTTTAGAAAAAAAAAGAAAAACCTAAAACGGACCACTTTATAGCTAAAACATACAAGTTTAACACTAGACGTTGGCGACCCACCAACATCTCTTACTGCCCCCCCATTGAATGCAGTCTAGAACCAGGCCTGGAAACACTGCTGTAGATTTGAAACCATAAAGCCTAATAAAAAGGCCACAGGTCCCTTCGCTCTCTCTGCCGACTTGTAATGGCCCCTCATGTCCTGGTCTGCTTCAGGTCTCGGCCACTTTTGCTGCCAGTCTGGTCACCAGCCCGGCCATCGGGGCCTACCTGAGCCGCATATACGGGGACAGCCTGGTGGTGGCGCTGGCGTCGGCCATTGCCATGTTGGACATCTGCTTCATCCTGGTGGCCGTGCCGGAGTCCCTGCCGGAGAAGATGCGGCCGGCGACCTGGGGAGCGCCCATCTCCTGGGAGCAGGCCGACCCCTTTGCTGTGAGTGGGGGTGGGAACCCTTACTGCCTGAGCGAATGACTTAGGATTCTGGGACGTGATTTCCTGCAGGCTGCAGTTCGGTGTGATTCGTTGCTTTTATTTGGATGGCCTGAGGGAGGCGCCGTATTACACTGTTGACAAGCTGCAGCGTGCTCTCCAGGCGCCCGTCATCTCGGCTGAGCGGCCGTGAGCAAATCCTGGCTCGTTTATTCAGACACGGTGTCTCACACCGTTATCTGATCGGGGAGTACAATGTTGATTCATGCACAAACCACAGAGCAGCGCTTTGCTTTTGTCCTGGCAAGTATGAGCAGGCGTTCAGTCCCTGGGAGCGTTTCTGCTCTTTATTCAGCTGCTGACTGAGTACCTATCAGCTCTCACTGCCGCTGGAACTGAATCCATGGATACGCCAGCCCAGTAGGACTGGGACTCTAGAGCCCACGGGGGGTCATTTCAGCCCCTGTGTGACAGATCATTAAAGATGTCAGCCTGTTAAGATGCTGGACTTGCTCCTATCTGACTTCCCACGGTCTGTAGGTTGCTGGTAGTAGATGTCATGCTGGCTATCTGGTTCTCAGGCCTGTAACCTGCTCTTTAGATGGGGCTTTCCTGTAATAAACCTTGGCTGTTCATCCTTTTTTAATAATAATGACGATGATCTTGACTCTAAGCCGTCAGGGAAATACACTTAACTGCAGTCGCTCCTGGACATTTTCTCTGAGTCCTTGTCCTGATTCCGGGGCAGTGCGTGAGGCTGGCTCTGCCCGCGGCCTGTTAGCGTAACGCTGCCCCTTCTCCTACACCCCCCGCAGTCCCTGCGGAAGGTGGGCCAGGATTCGACGGTGCTGCTCACCTGCATGACCGTGTTCCTCTCCTACCTCCCCGAGGCCGGACAGTACTCCAGCTTCTTCCTGTACTTACGGCAGGTGGGTGGGTCAGACCAGCCGCTCCGCACGTCCTCCTCTGACCTCACAGGCAGACCTTTTTATTGACATTTCCCATAATTCCCTGTTTTTTTTGCCTGGCTAATGTGGTCAGCTACAAAACTCACTTACCATTGTATGTTATTGTTAATGTATATTTTAATTAAATAATCACAAGGAAGAATTATATTTCTTTTTCTGGCCTGATAAAACATCTCCAGTTAGGATTTCTCTGTTCCAGCCTGGCTGCACCAGTCTGACCTGAAATAGCCCTGATGCCTAAATTGCATTGTGCTGCCACTACTGTTGTGTTCGCTGTTTGAGGCTGGTCTCTGCTCCGTCTTGCAGATAATGGGATTCTCCCCTGAGAGCGTGGCGGCTTTCATAGCAGTGCTTGGGTTACTCTCGATCATCGCACAGGTACGGGTCTGTCTGTCGGTCTGTGTGGAGTCTCTGCAGTTGGGTTTAATTATAACTGGGTGTTTTATCTGCCTCAGTTGACATCGCCTTTCTGGTCACATTCACCTTTATACTGTGTGTTTTTAATCGGATAGTTCAGGACTTAATGAAGGACTCTTTCTGTGGCTAGACGGTGGTACTGAGTTTGCTGATGAGGTCCATTGGAAATAAGAATACTATCTTACTGGGCCTGGGCTTCCAGATCCTGCAGCTCGCCTGGTACGGGTTTGGGTCCGAGCCATGGTAAGTTGTGTACTGCAGTCAGACGAGCCAGCGCCTTAACAGGCATGCCTCAGTGATGAGAGGAGGGGGTAATGGCTGAGTAAATGGTGTTTGAGCATGGAATTCCGCCCCCCCCCCAGGATGATGTGGGCAGCAGGAGCTGTGGCAGCCATGTCCAGCATCACCTTCCCAGCGATCAGCGCGCTGGTGTCGCGCACAGCAGACCCCGACCAGCAAGGTAACCACGTCTTCCCCCACGTCAGCTTCCGATGCTTCTGATTGGTTCGTACCTGGTGAATTAGGACGTGTCCGGGCTTCTCTCACACAGGGGTGGGCCAGGGCATGATCACGGGAATCCGGGGGCTCTGCAACGGCCTCGGACCGGCGCTCTACGGCTTCATCTTCTACATTTTCCACGTGGAGCTGGACGAGGTACCTGGAGGCGGTCACGAGAACCAACACCCTGCTCGCGACATGCAGCCGGTACGTCGCCCCCTTGTGGTCAGAATGCCTTACTTAACGTCTTCCTTTAGTGTGCTGGTAGGTTCTGAGGATGTTGGTGATTAACAGCCAGCCACACATCTTCCCCTCCTAGAATTCGGTGATCCCGGGCCCACCGTTCCTGTTTGGCTCATGTTCCGTGCTGCTCGCCCTGTTGGTGGCGCTGTTCATCCCTGAGCACAGCGGGCACACTACACGCCCTGGCAGCTGGAAGAAACACGCCTCCCCTCCCGGCCACCCGCACAGCCCCCAGCCTGCGGGGGAGGCGAAGGAGCCTCTGCTCCAGGACACCAATGTGTGATGGTGCGCATGGACCTTAAAGCAACGTCCTATACAAGGTCTGCATGTACATAAGAAGGCCAGGCGCTTGGTTTTACTCTGTGGTCAGGTTTTTATAAAGGGGAGTGGCTCACTCAGGGACACACCTGGTAACACAGGACCGCACCTGAACACAGTGTGTTCGCCGGAAAAGCTTTCCACCACGTCGTCCGCCGGACCGCGTCTCTGGGAGCTGGAGTTCTGGACAAGCCCCTTCAGCTTCCTAAAGGACAGCCTTAATCGACGGAGAAGACTACATGGTGACGTTTCTTCCTGATCATGTCGGTTGCCTGACAACTTATTACCCATAATTCTAAATTGATTAAATTATCAGGGTGTGATGGTGAAACGTTCCTTTTAGTTTACCAGTATTTGAGAATATTGTAATGGGACCAGATTCTCACACTGACGTTTTTTTCCACTGCTTAACATAGGAAGTATGTAGGGCGAGTTCTGTACTTTTTAACCCTGCATATTTACAGCAAACTGTTTACACATCAGATTGTGTGTGTTGCCTTTTAGCTGTTCTGTTGACATCGGAGGCCTGAGACTGGTGCATTGTGTAGCTTTGGAAGTGCAAGATCTGTCATCAGTGGCCTTCTGTAGAGTGTCATGAAAATGCTAATTTACCAAATACCTGAAATATTACATATGGAATTGTGACTATAGTTTTGTGAACCCTTGTTGTATTGAATTGGTATTGTAATATTTCACAATGTTTTTGTTTTACCTGAATAGTTTTTGCTGACTTTTAATCCCTTGACTGATGCTGCTGTACATATGTCAAAATGAAACCAAGATTATTGGTTAATTAGCACATTATTTGTATGTTATGAAGAAAATAAAGTGAGAGACAATCTTATCACTTTGACCAATGAAGCACTTTACCCCCCCCCCCACCAAAGGAAACATGGAGAAGAAAAACTGATGCTTTTGTTGCAAAGTGTTTAAAAGAATTTTAATGAAAAAATATACATATACACACCAACTCATCCCCCTATGTACAATTTTTACATTGTCACCCTTCTACCTCAAATTAAGGTAGAAGAATGACCATGGTAGACTACATCAAGTACAGGTCACCCATTCTCTGGTCATAATCACAAAAACAGGCTAAGGGGGCCAATGAATGATTAATCTCTCCCGCAGGGAACGGAAACGGTGACTCTGTACAGCACCTGCTCAGTGGCCCTGCTGTCTACTGTGGTCAAACATACATACATCCTGTAGTGTTTCAAATGGCAGAACACTGTGCAAGCATGGTAATGTATATCATGGCCTCAGACTAGGTGGTTCAGCCTGGCAACAAGCACAGGACGGACTGCCGGGGTCTTTTTGCATGAACACACAGACTGCCTGGTGCCGACAGCATACACTGATCACCAAGGAGACGTGAAGCATAATTCACCCATTTCCATACAAACCAAAGTTTCATGACAGCATGGTAAAACTATCAACGACTGGTTCAAAATATTTCCTTTAAAAGCAGCACATACAGACACCAGCGTACGTCAACAGCCCAGATCGTCTCTGCTCTGAAGGCGCGGCCGGGACCTCGAGGGTAAATCTGTCAGCCGCCATCAGCTTGGAAAATATGCCGAGGGGGCAGAGTGCAGTCCGGGCTTGGAGGAGGGGGGGGGGGCGGCGGTCAGAGGTGGCCTGGGGGCTTCTGCGGACCAGAACCATTTCAACCAGAAATGAAAAACTGAACAGCTCCCAGAATTCTTTGTTTCTGATCGGTCCTGATTTTGGCAGGCAGGAGTCTCGCTGCCCTGACTGTCAACAGGTCACTTTACTAGGTGAGAAAGCCAGGAAACGCCAGTGTTTTACCTCTGCTGTTGGTGCTGGGAAGGAGGCCATGCAGGGGAATGCTGTCGTCTCGCCTCTCAAAGTACTTGGAGTCCAGTCCTGGGGGCTCCCTGCTACAGGAAGAGAGCAGGCGACTGAGTCAGGGCAGCAAGACGACGGGGGGGAGTGGGGGTCGCGCTCCATGACATACTTCTCCTTGTTGGAGGCGGGACCCTGATGTGCCCCCAGCCTCACATCCACAGGAGACGGGCCTGCTTTACAGCCAATGGGCTTGAACTGCACCTGCTCAAGGGTTAGAAAACAAGAACAGAGTAACAGCCTCTGAAAATCACACATTATTGCCATTTTTCTGGTAGTACTGTGGCAGAAATCAAATTCATCTGCATAGTCTACAGCTGGGAGACAGAGGGGTTACTATGTACGCACTAACAAAATTCAGCTGATAGCGGTAACCATAGTGACCATGCTGTCCAATGACTGGGGGTCACGGGGCTAGAATGAGAGAGGCCTGCCTTGGGGCCAGTGTCCTCGTTGTACAGTGCGAAGGTGGGCCGGCTGCCTGAGCTCACAGAGGATGACAGGGGGAAGGCGTGCTTGGAATTCAGCGTGGAGGTGATGGGGTAGCCTGGGGCGAACGCACGACTGTCCAGCTGGAGGAGAGACAGAGGAGCACAGGCCAATCAGAGCTGCAGCTATGAAGGCCTCCAAACAAACCAAAACCAGGGATGCTTGGAGCCAGATGCAGGACTCACCATCATATGAGAAGAGGCGGGCACTCTGCCACCCACAGCCAGCGACTGGGGGGGCGGGGTCTGGAACGCCCCCGAAGGCTCCGGCTTCCGGGCCAACTGGTTCTCATTCAACTGCTTGTTCAGCCAATTGATGACTTGGGTTTAACAAAATGAGAGAATATAAACTACTGAATATTTCATGTGCAACACTGAATAATTCACAGTGTAATCGCTTAAAGAAACCGGGAGAGGGTCGGTAGATCAGGGACACCAAATGGCATCAACTGCAAATTTTAAAAGTATGCAGGACACAAATACAAAATAATCTAACACATACGTCTTAGGCTATAATTACGCAGAACGACTGCAGACAGTCCTCCGCTCACAAACATGGGCATGAACCCTAACCCTACCATTCTCATTGGTCTTTAACACCTCTCTGCTTTCATCCAGTTTCTGAGCTGTAGCTTCCAGTTGTTCTTTTAGTTTTGATACCTATGAGTCAGGAAATTACAGTTAACAAGATCACATTCTTCAGTAACAGTAAATGTACTTAATGCATATTTAATGTGCATGTTTATCCAATAGACTTATATGAATAGCTAGAATGTCATCTATACTGTGATCCCCCCGACACCCAATTAGCCCCACGTGCGTGTGTGAGGGCGTGTGGTAATGTGCGTGTGTATATATGTGTGTGTTCGTGAGCCCCGACCTCCTCGTCTCTGCGCCTCAGCTGCTGCCTCGTCTCCTCCAGCTCCTTCTGGTCCCTGTGGAGCCTCTCCGTGGTCTCCTGCAGCACCTTCTCCTGGGACACGGTCACCGTGTTCTTCACCTTGATCTTCCCCACCAACGCCCTTGTCTCCGCCTGCAGCTTCTTGATGATGCCGTTCGCCTGGAGACAGGAGGAGCCGCAGACACGTGTGAGGGGCCTTCGCCTCCACTGGGGTTCCGGGAGCGTCACTCCACATGAAGAGGTCGCGCACCTTGATCAGCTCCTCGGATAAGGACTTCACGGTGGCCTCCAGTTTTCCGATGTGAAGCTGCTTGTTCTCGACGTTCCCTTCCACGGATGTCTGCGAGAATTTGAAGCCGTCACCATCTGCGGGACCTCCCGTTCACTCCCAAATAGATGGACAGCCTTACCTTCTGCTGCTGCGTGGCCTCCAGCACCTCCTTGGTGCGCAGCACCAGCTGCTCCTTGTCCTTGATCTCCTGCTCCAGGACGGCCACTCGCGTCTGCAGCTGGTTGACCTGCCGCTCCTTCTCGTGGCACTCCTGGTCCAGCGAGCCGTTCTCCCGCCGCAGTGACATGGCCTGCTGCTTCGCCCGCTGGCACTCCTGCCGACAAACATGGAGGGTGTGGTTTGTCCAAGGAGGTGGGCGGACCTCCTTGAAGGCTCGCTCGAAGCATGCTCACCTCCTCCAATCCTGCCAGCTTGGCTTTCATGTCACGGATGGTCGAGTCGGCCTTGTACTTCTTCTCCGTCAGGTCTCGGTGGGAGGCTTCCAACTCGGCCAGCCGGCTCTGGAGGTGCTGCGTGCTTTGGAGGTGCGTGGCCTCCAGCTCCCTGCGCAGATGCTCGCTCTGCTGCTGGAGTTTCGTTTGGGTCTGTTCGGGACCGACAGTTCGCAGAGGGATGGGAAGCCAGCCCGAGGCTGCAGTTCAGTATGACTTTCAGGACCCTTAAAAGTTACAAGTATGCTGATGGGCGAAAGTGCTCATGAAAATCCATTTAGGGAGAGGCCAAGAAAAGGTAAAACGAGGAACGCACACGGAACATCAGCCCCCGTGGTCTCACCTCTAACGCCTTCTCCCGCTCGGCCGTGAGGTCCTGGGTGTGCCGGCTCGACAGGGAGGTGGTGTGGGACGTCCACTCCGCCCGCAGTTTATCCAGCTCCCGGCTCTTCTCCGACAGCGTCTGGGGCAGAGAGGTGGAGGATTACGAGGCTGCTGTCGACCTGCACGGTGCACGATGGCCGGGTGGATCGCTCAGCACCTGCTGTGTATAGCTGAGCTGCCTGGTCAGGTCCTCCTCTGTTCTCTTCAGTTTCTGTTCCAGCTGCTGCTTCTCCTCCTGTCACAATGGAGGGGACTCACGTGTCACTGTACGTCTGTTCGTGTTTATGAAGGTCAGAAGCTGTACATTCTAAATAACCCTGTCAATCCAATTAAACCAGTAAAATCCACATATACATAAAATTTGGTCTGCTGTGTAACTGATAAAGGAGGTTACTTTGATGAACAGAAGATATGACATCTTCTTGCTGAAAAAGATAGTCAAATGCTGAACATACTGAAGATTTATTTGTTAGCAAAGAATAGTGAGTGTATTTTTAGTAAATGGTAACATGTAAATGTATTAAATCTCAGTGTGTGCAAAAACTTTTGACTAGAAGTGTATATAATAGTGAAATTAGTCCTTTTGAGATTAAAACACAAGCATGGATTTAGAAACCACTACATTCCAGACATGGTCAAAGATCCCAAAAAAGTCAGCTAAAGTTAATAATGTAAATAGTTTTCCATGGGACTCGCACGGCACTTAGGAAATACCACAAAAACAGTGAAAACCTTCAGCTGGGAGAGGCAGCTGGCCAGGTACTTTTTGATATCGACATCCGTCCCATGCAGGAGCTTCAGAGACAGGTGTGTGAGGTGTTTGAATGCGTTGGTTTCCACAATGTTCAAGCTCGCGTGGCTGTGCTCCAGAAGCTGAGATGAAGAGGACAACTGGAGAAGAAACCTAACGCAAAAGATAATGACAGAGTGAAGGCCCAAGGGTACGGAGTTCAAGCACTATAGAAAGCAAAGGCAAGTATCAAGTTTTGTCACATGCGTAAACATACTTATATGCGCTTTTTCCAAATGCTCACCTTGGACTGTCTTTGTCTTGTTCAGATATACACAGGTTTAACAAATCGATAAATTTCTGAGGAAAGGCCGAGAAGTCCACCAACAGGCCCTGCTGAACTTTTAAACTGTTAACAACAACAACACAGGATCTATATTAACTTCAAATTCTTTCAGGATGACCGCATGAATCACTACGGCGGTCATACGATACCAAAAACCAGGGCCCGTATCCCTAAAGATTCTGAGAATCCTCTCAGAGAGCTCCTAACTTAACCTAAAAATTCCTTGCTAGGAGTTTTAGCTTAGAAGTGATTCCAGAACATTTTCAGTGAACTCTGAGCAAGGAATGGATGGAAAATCCTATCTTAGTGAGGAGGTGTGGTTGACCCCGTTGCTAGGTATGAGTCATCATTTCAAAAGCCGTGATTGGTTGATCCTACAAGTTTGATGGAAATGAGCTTTTGGTGATAATGAGCAAAGGATGTACCCTCAAATCAATAACAGAATTATACACTCTAATCTTATGCAGACTGTAATTG
>JAODLC010000036.1:22771276-22784486 GCA_026781145.1 Hippopotamyrus pictus | reverse complement strand
TTTCATTGTTCTTTCAAAAAACCCTAAAATAAAGTAATGCTACAGTACTGTTATATTTGTTTAAAATTAAGTACGATTACTCACTCTCTTGTGCACCGGATTTGTAGTCAGCTGAAGCTCAACGATGATCCGTATGGTGCTACGTCTGTAGAGAGAGAAGAAAAACATATATTAGCCAAAAATGCAAAGCGCGATGTATAAATCAAATATACATATACCTTAATATTCTGTGTTGGTAGTATCTTATATTTGATTTAGCCTTTAGCTATTTAAAGCAACAGGCCGGCCGGCTGAAGCAGCTAACCCACTGTTACCCAGCTTACCGGTCTTCGCAGTCTTTACATTTGATGTGTACTTCTAACACTTTATTGAATAGTTTCTCCGACATATTTGTTTCATATTCCAGAGCGCCTCGTGTGAAATCCGATATATTCTCTCGAGCTGGATGCAAATCCGTTTTATTTGTTGATTTGAGTTATTTTGAGTTTGGCGCTTCCCTGCCGCGAATGGCAGTTACGGACCAGGACCGGAAACCGGATGTCGGGTGTAGGGCGCGTTTTGCGCGGTTACTGTGGCGACGCAGACGCTTCCCTGCTGCGGGCAGTGTGCTGGTAGTTTGACTATGAACAACTTATCGGGCAAATGTATCTGAAGCATGGTGGGGCTGCATAAAGTTTTAACTTGGTGGATTTTTTATACAAATTGCTGGACGTATCGGGAAAATGGAAAATCTATTAACAGTAAACACATTTTATGTTAATAGGATATTAATAATTTCTATACATCTATAAAAATTATATATATTTGTATTCTGTAAAAAAACTGAAACATGTATTTCCACCACTTTGTAGCTAGCTAGGCACGTCAGCCCTAACATAATGGTTCAACTACTTTTGTCCATCCTTCCATTCCGTTTCTGAACCCGTTTGTGCTATGCGGGGGGGCCGGAGCCTAGATGCCGCAAGGCAGAGAATAACCCAGGAGGGGGTGTCAACCGATCGTCGGGGGCTCAGCTATTTGACTTGACTCAATTAGTGTACGGTTTTAATAAGACGCTCCTCTCAGTCTATCAATGAAGTAACCATTTTTTAAGTTTTATTTTATTGGGTGAGATTTCTCGTAGTTTCCTTTATATTAATTACATTATTTTACAGCCATACCTATTCTCAGTTTAACCAGATAAGCCACTAAAGATCAGTTAAAAACTCTTTATTATGAGAAGGGCGGCAGTCGCACTCCACTACAGCTGGGGGCGCTAAGTGTTTAAGGGTTAACTTTACATCACATATCACTGAAGGACCGCTGAAGAAGAGATTTGCTCAGCGTATATACGTTAACATGGAGGGAGATGGTGTGTCGGCTCCTTTACCGGGGAGATGTGGCTTTTACGTCGTGAAGAAAAGGCGTTATTGTAAAATGATAGTGGGACGTGGAAAGGCGTTTTGTGGGGAACATGCGAATGTGGTGTGTATAACGGACCAGCGCTGGGGCGAGTCTCATATTAACCTCACATTGACGCGACCCGCGGTGCACAGCTGCACAACTGTGGCTGAAACTTGCAGTGGGCTTTCATATCATTTTGCGGAATTTAAATATAATTAAGTATGTAAACCTATTAATTTAATGTCAACGTATAATGGAGGTTGCTGTCAATGTAGGTAAATTGAATTACTCAATAATGTGTGGACTTATTTATACGTACGAGCTACTGGCTGACACATCCAAGACTTTACAATAATCGCAGCTTGCTAACTGCAGTTCAGATCGCCAAGCAACAACTAATCCTCAGATTATGGGATAAACCATTATGGAAGACAGTGAATAAAATAAAAATTATCCCTGAGGTTTTTGTGTAAATCTTGCCAAAGTTATTCTTCTTTCTGTCTTTCCGCTGCTAATTTGTGACTTAAAAATGTATAAATCAAAATTTATATGTCCCATTACACCAGTCACATATTGCATTTATGTGCCCTTACATTACTTGATTCTATAATGATCTACTCATTTGAATTGTTGAAGTACTGTAGTTGGTTTTGATAACTGTTATCTTAAGAACTACAGCCCTGCTCACTGGAAGTGATGGGATGACATTTCACTCAGTCGTTCAATACTACTGAATCTGACTCAATGAGTAGCTTTGTTTCATGTTTTCCGCATACTTGTGTTTTTCCTTTGTAAGGAGCACGATGCTGAGAGGATAAGAGTCCCATGTCCCCTGGATCCTAAGCAGTGAGTCATCAGGAGGTGATACTGGAGGGTGTCAGATGGAGGTGGGACCTAGCCAATCACATGCTGCTTTTTTCCCTTTATGCAGTACAGTGTATCAGGACAATTTGGAAAAGCATCTGAAGAAGTGTAACTCAAGGGAGAAACTAAAACCGGTGAGTCTTTTAATGCAGTTAATTTCAGCAGCCCTCAGTCTGATAATCTCAGTTAATTGCAAATATAAACAGGCCAGAAGCCGAGCGAAAGCTATCAGTATCTCAGCGTACAGAATTTTATTACGCAGGAAAGTATAATTATAGTGCAATTAAGAAGTACAGAGAAATCTCGATGTTGTCAGAGATGGAAGATCTCATGTCTGTCTTTCATAGATTGAGTTTTATATGTGTCATATGATAATCATTCTCTTTATTTCAAATATAGGTATATTACATTCAGGATGTCAACGCTGGCCCACAGGAAGATGAGGGTCTTCTATTGGATGAGGTGATGCCTGGATTATTCATTATTCTTCTGTAATCTGCATATTTGTTTGGTTATTAAGATGTTGTCCTTTTGATAGGTACCACTAGGAGAACGTTCCAAAGAAGAGCTGAACTTACTGATTCAAAAACTAAACAGTGCAGTCAGTGGTAAGTAAAGGAGACAGTTCCATGTCATATCAGTCAGCACAATGTCTATCACAGCTTCCATGCTTTTTCTACAATGTTTCTGGTGGTCACTGCACTATGTATGCAACTCATAACTGGATTGAGACATGCTTCCTTCTGTTAATGATGGATAAATACTTGCAGGGCTCAATCTTGAACACGAAGAGCGAATTCTGTCCCATCCAGCTCTCTCTGATGCTCTCAACGATCCAAAAAATGGCGATACTGCATTCAAGCACCTAAAGCAACAGGTATGAGACAGCAGCCTTCGTGCCTTTATTTTTATGGCGTCTGTTGAGATCTAAAGGAATTCCGCTTGCTGTGCTGTCGGTTCGCGAGGCGTCTCTCCTGGGGAACGTGGACGCGCTGGGACTGCTGGGACCAGAACGGTGCTTCATCGAGTTCGGGGCAGGGAAAGGGAAGCTGTCCCACTGGATCCACGTGGCCCTGCAGGGTTCTCGCAGGGTCCATTTCGTGCTGGTGGAACGGTCCTGCACACGGTTCAAGGTGCGTGGCGTGATGGCTGACGTAAGGCTACTGCTTCTGGGCCACTGATGTGCCTGCGATGTTCTTCCAGCAGATTTACTGTTATGGTCGTACCTTTAGGTAGACGGTAAACACAAAAATGCAGACGTCACATTTGACAGACTGCAAGTGGACATTCAGCACCTTTGTCTGCGTAAGTATGGTACATGAAAGAAATACACACTAGAGCACAGTTTTATTAATTAAAAATTGTTTTTCTGCAAGTTACAGTTTCTTATACTCAGTAAATCATTGATTCTTAGTGCAGTCTTCAAGCTCCGTTCTCCAAACTGAGCACAGGGTTGAATAACACTGGTGTAAATCATTCATTCATTGTTTCATTCAGGTTGTTAATAATTTTGTTTTTGGTTTAAAGGTAAAGTTCCTTTTCTACAAGAACAGAAAGTGCCAGTCGTCGGAGTTGGCAAGCACCTGTGTGGGGCGGCGACAGGTAAACGCAGAGCCGCCCGCAGTTTGACTCCAGTCATCACGTGAAATTGCAGAAATAATATTAGGTCCTGGGGTGGCCCCCCTTTTTCTTACCCTTAAAGGTCAGAGGTTCGAATCCCGCCGTGGTTCTGTGTGTGTGGGGTTTTTATGTTCCCCCCGTGACTGGTGGGTTTGCTCCAGGTGCTTCTGTTTCCTCCCATAATGGAAAGACATTCTGTCAGGCTAGCTGGCATCTCCATAGGGTTTGCTGGAGTGCACATGTGCCCTGCAGCGTCAACCCATCGCCAGCCCAGCGTTCTTATCATCGTGAAACTATCAGAAGACATTTCCGTAAACGAAATAAGATGCAAAAATGAAAAACTATAACTGAACCACAACTATGTACATAGCTTCCAAAATAAAAATAAACGTCAAATACTTTCTGTTACCGTTTTTACTATTTAGTAAATGCTATTTAGCTAAAGTAATGATTTGTTTATCTTTAATTACCATTAATAATACCTGGAACATTTTTTGCCGATTTGACAACATTAGTGAGGGGTGTATTTTTGTCTCATGTTGCCGATACTGATTACCGGAATGATCATTTTTTATTCTGTGAAAAATGAAAGATCAGTCTCCGGGTCAAATTTAATAATCCATTAAAAACAAGTTGCAGGCCGTACAAAACCATCTCACTGTACTTTGAGACTTCTTGTAACTAGAGTTCCCTCCTATCCCATATTTTACAGGATCCATATTGTGAAATAAAATGCATTTTGAACCGATTTGAGATGGAATGAGCCGATAAAATCCCTCATCCTTCACTTTGGAAAATAGCTGGTCATCCAACGCAGTCATCTACATTATTGTAGTAGTTATGTCTTTAGTCCTAGTGCTGCTAACTTTGGATATTTATAAAGTTCAAATATCGACCAGCAATACTGGCCAAAATTGACACATCGGACCAACACATGTCTAACATTAGTAAATACGTAATGTGCACTGTGTATTCAGGTAAGATTCTCTAAAGACCAGTCACATTCAAATTTCAATCTATCCCTAGAAATAAAATTACTAAAAGTTAAACTGAAAGTAAAATATATAAGACCCAATAGTAATATATCTTTAAAAACAAAACCACACTGAAAGCTAAAACTAAACTAGATTTCAAATGAAAATTGAGAATCATATATAAGTAAGAATTAAATTTTAAAAATCAAACCTGCGATAACACTGCCCCAGCCTTGTGCCCTGTGCTACCTGCCATAGAATCCAGGGCCCCATGGCCCCCGCCCAGGAGAAGCTGTTAGATCGCAGGCAGATGCCAGGTCCTTCCTGCCCTGTTGACAGTGACCGCACTGCATTCCTTGTTACGTCAGGGTTCTGCCTCGTTCCTTGTCTTCAGATCTGGCACTGAGGTGTCTGCTGGATAGTGTCGAGGACGACGAGGAGAGCGGAGAGCCCCCCAGGAAGCGTGTGAAGCAGGAGGGGGGGGCTAAGCGTGACCCTGCGGCCGCCGGCGACGTCTCCGGGCTGGCCTTCGCTCTCTGCTGCCACCACCGCTGCGACTGGCGGCACTACGTGGGGAAGGAGTTCTTCCGGGAGCGGGGGCTGGGCGCCTCCGAGTTCGCTGCCTTCCAGCGCATGTCCAGCTGGGCCACATGTGGCCTGAGAAAGGTGGCCGGCGTGGAGGGCCGACCTTCAGCGGGAGAGTGGGGGGCTGAGGGGCACGATCGGGGGGAGGACGCCGTACCCAGCCCCTTGAACGAGTGAGTGAGCTTTACTTATGACTGGCAGAGTCCATAATCCAACCCAAGAACCAGCGCCGGAACTCAGAAGGATCAACACATCTCTTATGCTACTGGCCTGCAAAACAGATGTTCAGATTCACTTTAAGACCGAACAATAAAAGTGCCAAGGAAAGAGAGGCGAGAAATCACACTGAAATCCTCAGCAACTTCCTGTTTTCAGACTATTCTTCATGATAATGACAATGCAAGAGGCAAAGTTATGGGTATTTTAATGTTTTTTCACGGAAGTTACGTTTTTGAGTATTTACCAAAGTCGTCGCTATTCCGAGCCTCATTTCCATCCTCTGCTTGTGCTGTATTAATGCTGTAACGGGGAAGTAAGATTATTTTCACTACTGATTCATCTCATTCTCCTCCGTCCCCGTGTCCACCTGCAGGGTCGTGTCTACAGAGGGCCGCGAGCGAGTCGGGCGTCTCTGCAAGCTGCTGATCGACTACGGAAGGGTCCACTTCCTCCGGGGCAAAGGGTTTGCCTCCGACCTCTGCTACTACACCAGCAAAGAGGTCTCGCTGGAGAATGTACTCCTAACTGCAGTCCCAACCAGCATCAGTAGCTGAAAAACCCAAAAAAAGACGGCTGAAAAAAGAATTTGGGCCAGAGAGCATTGATACCGACATGGAGCTTAGCGGCGCTGACTGGAAGCACGGCCCAGACGGCCTTGACAGGAAGCAGTGGACAAGACGGCCTTGACAGGAAGCGGTAGGCGGAACAACTTTGACAGACGGGACGGCACTGGCAGGAAACAGCGACAGGCCTTGGCAGATATGGAGAGCACACAGCATGTTAGAGCGCAGGTGCCACGTCAGGCCCAGGGCTGATGGTCACGTTTAATACCGAGGTATATTTTGTCTGGGTCTCTGTAAACAGAAGAACAAATTCACAGCTTAAGTGTTTCGCTCAGAATGCTGTATTTCAGACAGTCAACAAAGTCCATAATTCTACCTCCGGGGCAAACGGTGAACGTTAATAACAGTGTAACCTCTCTTGCGAGCCTCCTTGATGTAGGCGTGCATGAAGTCTTTTCCGAACATCTCCTGGTCATCCTCCTCCTCGTCTACCACGGCTGCGTCCTGCTTGGCAAGTGACACGTCTAGTGTCAGTGGGTTGTCTCTGAAGTTCACGAACCTGAAGATACATCCAAAAATAAAAGAATGTTTTTGTTATTTTAACATTGTGCCTTAAACTGAAGCAGAAGAGGAAAAGCGTTTATTTGTCAGTATGTGGTCCCTTAATGTGTATTTGTATTTTAAATAAAATGCAATCACGAGTCTTGTTGAGTGTTGTGAAAGTCAAACCCACAGTGGTTTGGTTGTGATCACTATTTAGCATGGCCTGAAGGTGGCGCCATTCCTCACCTGAGGTTGTTCATGCCCTCCATCAAGGCAGGAATGTCCCTCAGCTTGTTGCTGCTCAGCACCAGTGTCTCCAGGCTGTGCATGTAGCCGATGTTGTCAGGCAGGACCTCCAGTTCGTTCCTCTGCAGCCACAGTGTGTGCAGCTTCTCCATCCTGTCCGGGATGCAGAGGCCGGGGTCACCGGGTGCCGGGCCAGTCATCGAGGGGGGGGGGGGGGGGTCACAGGGCTGCGTCCCTGACCGGCTTACTTGTGGATGTTCTCCGGCAGATGATCCAGCCGGTTGCCGCCCATGTCCAGCCACTCCAGGGCTGGCAGGTCCACCACGCTGTCAGGAATGCTGGTGAACTGGTTCATGGAGAGGTCCAGGTGGTACAGCTTGGTCAGTTTACTCAACTGAAGGGAACAAAAAAAAAAACATCAACAAGCGGAAGACTCCAGCCATCTCTGTTTTTTGCTGCTGCAATTCTCAAATTTAATTTTAGTACTCATTAGTATCTAGTATTTAAATTTTAGTATTTACTTAGTATTTGGTTATTTTAGGACTTGCTGAGAAATCAGAGAATTTAACTTCATTGTGAATGTGTACATAATTATATTTTTCAATCTGGTGCCCATAGTATTTGAGAATGATCCCTTTATGATCTGTTATCTGTTATATATTGAAGATCGTTTCTGAGGCAGAGTTAATCTAACCACTGATTAGTCTGTAAGTGTGTGTTTTAGGTGTAACACTACTTTAATCTAGATGGTGAAGTCTTCCCTCTTTGGTCGATTGAGTTGTAAACACTCAGCGCCTGTGTCATAAACTCTTCCAGTGACCGCGATCAGGTCGGCACCTCTGGAACCTTGTGGTCGGGACTGAGGGGCTGAGGAGAAGCTTCTACCCCCAGGCCTTTAGGGTTATTAACGCCACCAATTAAATACTAAAATAAGCTATAAGTGTAACCTGCATTTTAAATATTCTCATTTTCTCTTTACTTTTATATACTTTGAATATTTTTATAGTGCCTATTTTTTATTATTTTTGTTTGGTTAAGCTACCTCATTTATTGCACAGTTGTAGCAATTTCCTTTCACAGCAGGTACCCCACTACATTCATGCAGGGGGCAAATAATCTTGAATCTCGAATGCAATTTTTATTTTTTTATGGTGCTGATGATAAACTGAAAATAATTTATAAAGTATCGGGAGAATCACAGAGATGCCTGATTCGAGGAAAGCTTTGATACAGATTTATGGAACGGGGCTGTGGAGATGATGGTGGGAATATCTCATCATGTCGGTGTGGCTGAAGGAGGCTGAAGGAGGTGACAAGCCCAAGAGGAGAGCCGGTGTCAGTGCAGCATGAGGGACCTGTGTGGGCAGCTCGTCCAGGTTCCTGTTGACAGCCAGCTCCAGCTTCTCCAGATTCTCGCAGCAGCAGAGCTCCTCAGGGATGAAGTTCAGCCGGTTGTAGCTCAATAGCAGCTCTCTCAACCTGGTCATCTTCCCTACGGGTCAGGAGCACCGGCTACCTTATCGACCAACGATAACGACGCGAAAAGCCTCTCGGGTCCTGAGTCGTACTGGGGACACTGACCAATCTCTTTGGGGATCTCCGCGATGGCGTTGCGGGACAGGTCGAGGACGACGAGGTGCCGGAAGCTGGCAATGAAGCGTGGGATGTTCTGAAGGTTCGTCCGGTGCAGCTGCCACTCCTGGACCTGAGAGAGCTGCACCAGCACCGGTGGCAGGGTCTGCCAGAGGGAGATGAGAGGCGGCACGGCCTTTAGGCTCCGCAAAACAAGCTGCCCGCTTTCAAAAGCCGCTTTATTAGGTGTATCCCAACCCGGTCCTCGGAGGACCCCCAGACAGACCACGGTTTTGCTCCTACCTGGGTAAAAATATGGACTTTGTGGCAGGGAGCAAAAAATGTGGAATGTCTAGGGGTCCCCCAAGACCGAGTCGGGAAACGCTGTGTTAGAAAACAGCCACATCAATTTCCCATTAATCATAAACTTATTTGACATTTGCTCCTTAAGCACCAATGGTGTTTTGGCTGATACTGAATGTCTTTAGAACCACACCTTCCATTCTTCTTTCTCTATCCTTAAGATCACTCTCCCATCCTCCGTTACCACTTTGTCCTTCAGCTTGGCCAAGGAGATTCGATCCTCCCAGGCATGTGCCAGCCTAAGGTAAAAACCAAGGCATGACAAATGACTGCCTCCCATTGACTGACTCAGGTACGTTCTGAAGTGTTTATCAATATGCATACTTGACTGTACTTGTGTTCTCGCTTACCCATTTGACATCATGTTCCTTGCTGAAGTACAGTTCCAATACTCAAGTACAGAAGTACCCATGACAGAAAAATATCCCCTGATGTCCTTTTGCCCCATCCCAAATATCAAGGATGCATCAGTTGCATCCTCACCAAAGAGAACAATCCCATGATACACTGCAACCCGAGTTTGTTCTTGCTCTTTGCATTCTTGGTATTGAGAAACACCCCTGGACTGGATAAGGTTATAAGAACAAATTGTCCGTCCTGAAAAATGATCCTACCTGCCCACGGCTGCCCTCTCCTTCAGATCCTGCTGCTTCTGCTGATCCTCCCTGCATTTTTTTATCCTGGTCTCCCAGAGGGCTTTGATGGAGTTCACTGTACCGAAACACACCGTCACCCCTGTCATGGTGACTCTGCCACCTCCCAGTCAGAGGAGGGACAACAGTCCGGCTTTGCTCAACAAGGACACACAGCGGAAACAGGCTACGTGTGTGTCAACTGAGAGATGAGGACAGACATCCTCATCTGTGGGAAAAAAAAAAATAATATATATATGTCTGAATATACTGAATATATATTATATATATTTTATATTTATTTATATATTTATTATATATATATATATATATATATATTATAAATTAATATATCCTTGAAAGTGTCAATAGTACATATTTACTTTATAAAACCATGAGTCAATAAATAATGCACATGCAGTTATTCTAAACAATCCAGACATCCTAATATATAGCATTGTGTGGCCTTTGAGAGAGGAAGAAAGCTCTGAAATTACATTAGCATTAATCTCTAACAGGCACTCACCCGTTTCATGATACAAGATGGTCATCTGTGGCTGTCATTGTCATAAGCCTCACGTGGTACACAAGTCAGGTCCCTACTCTTTCATGCTATTTCCTGATATCGAATCGTGAACAAGACTGAGTTCAAATCACTCTTCTGTCTGAGAATTGTTATGCGCTAGCCCCCCAACCTTCGCGATTCTGTCAGCGTTACTGTTTAATAAAATGCAACCCCAGAGTGTGTCTATTTTTAGGGGCAAGACCGGGAATAGTGCAGGTCACATGGGAGGGTCTGCCTGAGGGTCAGCTGTCTGCTGAAGCGCAGTGTTCTGGTTCAACGCGATAAAAGGGCCGCATTGTGATCGCTGGTCTTTAACGGACGGAGTGTCTCGGCGCGTCAGTGGACGTGCGCTCGGGAGGTCGTCTGTGGGCCACGAAATGCACCACACGGCTACCACGCTGTCAGTGTACTATATGTGGACCCGAGTGCCCTGTTGCATCTGTCATGTGTTATTTTACCCCAGATGTTGCTGGAAATTATGAAACTGAAATAATGAACGGCCGTCTCCAAGTAGCTGACAGGTGTTAATGTTTTCATTTTCTTTGTACTCACTGTGTTCACTCTTCTATGGCAAGCTGTTTTAGCTTAAATTCATTTCCGGACGATATCATAAATTCATTCTAACTAGTAGAATGCCAGTTCCTGATTTCAGAAATTCAGTTGTGAATACTTATAATGCCAGTTCTTGATATCGAAAATGATATCTATTCAAAACGTTCTCTGATTAATTTCAAATTCTGATATCAGGAATTCAATTGTAACTATTTAAAATTTCATTTTCACTAGTTAAAATACCAATTTCTGATATCAGGAATTCAGATGTGCCATGACCTGCTCGTTCGATCCTCGTGTGCCACGCCCCCTCATTACCTATATACATGTACGACCCCGATTGTGATCACCTGTTTCCTGTTATTTTCGACTTGTCTTGTGTATTTAGTACGCGTATGAGTCAGTATTCCCCAGATCTGTCATTTATGTTTAGTCGCCGTCTGCCCCGTGTCTTCGCAATAAACCCGTTTACCTGTGGATTCTCGCCTCCCTGCCTCGTCTTTCCCCGCGATCACAAGATGTTCAACTAGTTAATATTTTAATTCTGATACCAATAATTGATATCAGAAATTGCAATTTTAACGATTATACTTTTTGCAATTTAATTTCTGATATCAGAAATTGGAATTTTAAATAGTTCAAGTTCCAACTCCCATTGAAATGAATGACAAAACCGGTTTGAATCTCACTAGCGGAAATAAAATTCCCTATATCAAGAACTAAAGTTGAATTTCCGATATCAATAATATGCATTTCAACTAAAGTCGATTTTTTTTAACATGAGAAATACACATAGTCACAATTTAATTTCTGATATTATGAATTTGTATTCTAACTAGTTAGAACTGAATCTGTGATATCCTCTAGAAATACAGTAAAAGATGAAACGGCTTGCGATACTCATATAGATTTTCCGGCTTTTATTAATGATCGGTGTTTTCCATTAACTATGGTTTTGAGAGGAACGTGTGAGTAAATGTCTGTATGTTTGTTTGTGCCATAATATGGATTGCCTTGGGGGGGTAAAATTTGCCGACCCAGGGAGGCTCCCCCTGCCGTGATGCTCCTCCTCCGCCCCCCTCCCCAGTTTGTCCTCCATTCACCCGTCTCTTCCTCTGCAGCTGTGGCGCAGGAATTTCACTGTGTTCCTCCGAGCACATGAAACAATAACACGTGAAACTTGAATGCATGTCACATATTAATGACTTGAGTCCAGGATAACCATCTTTATTCCTTTTTGAGATAACTTAGCATACTTATACTGTATACTATAGATTTATTTTAAGAGGGTATAGGCTTTCCTCCCTCACCGAAAGCATCTCTACAAATTTACAAAAATAAAACATAAAAGATAGGAGACGGTGTCAAAATAAGGCAAATCAACATTTAACACAGAATCAATATATATATATTTTATGTCGTATTATAACTGTGGTTATAATTCGATATAGTGTTAAATCAGTGTTAAAAATAAACGAAAACGTGATCGCGATTCCTGCCGCATGTTAAGGTATATAAGCTACAGAAATGGGTCAAATTCAACTAAGTAAGCTACATTAAGATATTCGGTGTTATGTCTGAAATAATAAAAATTGACAATGTTATAATCAGAAAGTTGTTTGGATACCAGCTACCCATACTTCAAATTGGATTTAGGCTATTATTGACTTAATGGGACAGCATTTTCCTACGAAGTCATCGGCAGCTGCAGCCCATTAGGTAACTTACAGTATTAGTGAAGCTATTCTTTATATACAGCATAAAGTATACAATTAGCATAAAGTGAGCCGTTTCTAAAGCAGTACTCGGCAAAGGTGTCCGAGGCAGGACACCACACGCTTCTGCTGGAGCACGACACGTCGCAGTCTTTAACCTGTCCCATGGCTACGAAGCAGATCAGTTTATATCGGGCACACAATACCTTTTTAACTGATAGCTTAACGTCATCCGCGAGCTCATTTGCCAATATGGAACACGAGCTGTCGTACAGAGCATTTCTTTACCTGCTGTCCATTATGGTCTTCATCAGCGTTTGAGCATCCAAGGACGGAAAGCGTGGCGCTGGCGAGGGCTCGTAGCGGTCCTGTTCCGATGATTTCTCAGTGAACCTGGGCAGCTTTTTTATTTAGCTGTTATTCACTTAGGCCTAAATTCTATGAAAAAAAATACTTGATCATTAATACAAATATCAGATAGACTAGTTGACCTTTCGAAACCTTATGATTTAAATATGCATCATCAAAACATGAAGATCAATACGCATTTCTAAATTGTATTCTACAAAGAAACTTTAAATAAGGCACGGAAATTACACCCACCGAGACCCGGCTTGTGATCTCCTGCTGGAGGGATCCTCAGTGTTGTCCTGAGGTCTAGATTTCATGCTGAAACAAGTGCTTATAGTGGAGACCGGTATGGTTGTAACACATTTTGCTTTACCACCTATAACTCTAGCTAGAGTTTTGAAACTTTTATATAAAGTAGCCACATTTGTTTGCTACAAACTGCACCAAGTCAAACCTCTGCAAG